>JAHHZJ010004831.1:0-92603 GCA_021437245.1 Aegilops speltoides | reverse complement strand
TGACCAACCTGTGCCGCGCGGGGCCGAAAGTGGTTATGAGGTGACTAACCTGGGCGACGCACGGGCGGCCGAGGGTTATGAGGTGACCAACCTGATGGCACGGCGGCCGAGTGGTGATGAGGTGACCAACCGAGTGGCGACGCACGGGCAGCCGAAAGTGGTTATTGAAGGAAATATGCCCTAGAGGCAATAATAAAGTTATTATTTATTTCTCATATCATGATAAATGTTTATTATTCTTGCTAGAATTGTATTAACCGGAAACATAATACATGTGTGAATATATAGACAAACAGAGTGTCACTAGTATGCCTCTATTTGACTAGCTTGTTAATCAAAGATGGTTATGTTTCCAACCATGAACAAGGAGTTGTTATTTGATTAACAAGGTCACATCATTAGTTGAATGATCTGATTGATATGACCCATTCCGCTAGCTTAGCACACCATCGCTTAGTATGTTGCTATTGCTTCCTTCATGACTTATACATGTTCCTATGACTATGAGATTATGCAACTCCTGCTTACGGAGGAACACTTTGTGTGCTACCAAACGCCACAACGAATCGGGTGATTATAAAGGTGCTCAAGGTGTCTCCGAAGGTACTTGTTGAGTTGGGATTTCGAGATTAGGATTTGTCACTCCAATGACGGAGAGGTATCTCTGGTCTCGTAATACACATCACTTAAGCCTTGTAAGCATTTCAACTAATGAATTAGTTGTGAGATGATGTATTAAACGAGTAAAGAGACTTGCCAAGAACTAGATTGAACTAGGTATTGATACCGACGATCGAATCTCGCAAGTAACATACCGATGACAAAGGAACAACGATGTTGTTGTGCGGTTTGACCGATAAAGATCTTCAGAATATGTAGGAACCAATATGGGCATCCAGGTCCCGCTATTGGTTATTGACCGAGACATGTCTCGTCATGTCTACATTGTTCTCGAACCGTAGGGTCCGCACGCTTAAGGTTTCAGGATGCTTATATGATGAGTTTATGTATTTTGATGTACCAAGGTTGTTCGAGTCCCGGATATGATCATGGATATGACGAGGAGTCTCAAATGGTCGAGACATAAAGATTGATATATTGACGGATATATTTGGACACCGGAAAGGTTCCGGAGAAGTTTGGAGCTCCGGAGGTTACCGAACCCCCGGGAGGTATATGGGCCTTATTGGGCCCATGAGGAGGAAGAGAGAAGGGAAGGAGGGCGCCCAAGCCCAATCCGACTGGGGAGGGGGCCGCCCCCTCCTTTCTCCTTCCCCCTTCCTTCCTACTACTAGTACTACTTCCTAATACTAGTACTCCTTCCTTTCCCTCCAAATAAGATAAGGAGAGAGGAAACCTACTTGAGTAGGTTTCCTCCCTATGCCCCTTGAGGCCGCCACCTCCCTCCTTATATAGGGTAGGGGGCACCCTAGGACACACAAGTTGATCATTGATCGCCTTAGCCGGTGCAGGCCCTCCACGATATTACACCTCGATCATATTGTAGCGTGTTAGGCGAAGCCCCGCGACAGAGAACATCAAGATCGCCACCACGCCGTCAGGCGACGGAACTCCCGGAGCCTCTACGGATTGGAGATCGAGGGTGCGCCATCGAGCTGTACGCGGTCAAGAACTCGGAGGTGCCGGAGTAACGGTGCTTGATCTGTGGACCGGAGGACGACGACTACTTCCTCTACGCTGGCCAACGCTCCGCTTCGCCCACGAGGGTACAGACAACACTCCCCTCTCGTGCTATGCATCACCATGATCTTGCGGCGAGGAATTTTTTGAAATTACTACGCTCCCCAATAGTGGCATCCGAGCCTAGGTTTTATGGTTTGATGTTATATGCACGGTAGCACAAGTGAGTTGTGGCGATATAAGTCATACCGCTTACCAAGATGTCATACTTTGGTTCGGCAATTGTTGGATGAAGCGCCCGACCGACATTACGCAGACGCTTACGCAGACTGGTTTACCGCCGCTTCGCATACGTGACTAGCGGGTCCGCCCAACTTTAGTTGAACCGAAAGCCACCCCGCCTTGCGAAGGTTAAAGCGGGTGTTCCGCCGTTATCTTCGGGTGTTGTGGCTTGACTACTGGCGGTTGACGTTGATGCCCGTATGCGGTGGGGCGATGTTAGGTTGTGCTGCTGCGCAGCGATGGTCGTGTTTGTCGCCGTCTCCCCGCCACCGTGTAGTCCCGCCGTGAGAGGTCGGGGATGAGTGACCTGCTGGCCGAGAGACCGTCTCCCATCCAGTGACTAGAGGGCAGGGTCCTTTTTCGGAGGTAAGGGTGGATGGCGATCGACAATGGCTAGCTTCGGGAGTCGACGGAGCGTGGAAATCCTCCACAGCAGGCCACTACGCCATCTTAGTTGCCTCGTACCGTTCTGTTCGCCGAGGGCTCTCATGTTCAAGCTATGTGTTGGTGTATTCCGGCCTGTTAGTGGCCTTTGGTGTCATGTATATTTGTCGCTTTCTTTTTCTTTTTTGTTTGGCTTGTATGACTTGTGATGTGGTCGCTGCTTTATAATATAAAGCGGGGAAATTTTTTCCTCCTATCAAAAAATGAAAAATCTATAGCGGAAGGGGCATAGGCTATGTATAGATAGCTAATTAGAGGCATACTATACTCGTGGTCTCGCGGTGTAAAGCGATCTCTCGCTGATTTGGCCTGCTTTGGGTAGCCATGTGTAGGGCTATTATACCATTGTCAAAATTGCTGTTAGGCATCCAAGTGGTAGTCCTTCCCGGAAAGCGCCATGACGAGTTGAGGGTGTATTTTCTAGATGTCGCCTACACAATTCAACCAAGGGTATCACGGGTGAGGTAGATGTCTTCTCGCACCGTCACCCTTCAACTTGCAGTCCATCCGATAATGCAGCACCTTCAACTTTTTCATGTGCATACCCTTCATCCATTATGCTAGTGGATATCCAATGGCAAAATCGACCGCTTAGAGAGCAATGCTCAAAATTCAGAAATCTAGAGAATGGTTCTATTTCAATTTAACTCGAACCCACCTCAGTTTAATGACTCACCTAAAATATTAGCACATGATGCCATAACTAATATTTACAGAGTCATTAGACTGAAAATGCATATGGCTAGTCAACATAACAACGATAGGTGAGGTAAGATGTCCGATATTAAAGACTAAACTAAGGAGGAGCATGTCCGCCAACACATAAGAAATCAAACCGAGTGATGATCGCATGGCAAGCGCGTGGGAATGAGCATTGAAATTGTCTTGGTTAATCAACGGCGACGAGTCGCTACAATTAGTTTGTCCATTGAATAGGCTACATATGGACATTGGAAGGCTTACTAGTGATGAACGCAGCTTGCACTTCAATGGCGAAGGCGCTTGTAATGGTGACTTGCCACAAGTAAGTAGTTGCCAGGCGATCGCTCGCCAAGAGTGGGACCTTCACGCAATGACAAGCATGCAAAATGGATCACCACCGGTAACTATCTCAATAGTGATGCACACTTCGTGCAATGTGCCTTCACCGCCGTCCGGGTTTGTCCGAGCTAATAATTACTAGACGCTGGTATGTCTAGTGGGAACACTACTAGAAAAGACCTACTAATGGCGACATTGGTTTACTAATGGCGCACTACCAAAGCGCGCCATTAGTACCACACCACTAGTATTTTTTACTAATGGCGCACCACCGCGCGCGCATTTAGTATTCTGGTATACTAATGGCGCACTGCCAGGCGCCATTAGTATGTAACACCATGCGCCATTAGTGCCTCCTGGGGCCACGAATCATGTTTTAGATACTAATGGCGCAATTTATGTCGACGCCATTAGTATCTTATATACTAATGTCGCACCTCGTGGTGATGCGCCATTAGTAAGAATATTTGTTTTTTTTACTTTTCTGATTTTTGCACAAGTTACAAAATATATTATTGGACAGATTATAGACAGCAGCACACAACAACATCAGATTCATCGAATACAATAGAAGATTAATCTCCTAATATAATTCATATTAGTCTCTAATTCAAGAGACCACAAAGATAAAACATTACAAGTCTCAAGACCGCGAGTATCGAGTTTGTCTTCACATTACAAGTCGATATCGATCATCTAAACTACCATCACATAGAAGAGAGTTGCGTCATCACATGAGCATCATCGCGATCAAACCGGTCTTCATTCAGTTCCTCCAACGCCCTCCTCTCTCTCCACTAGATAGCGGCGATCTAGATTCGCTCCGCCTCTAGTGGTGTACCTTTGTAATTGTTACACTAAACGGTGAACTTTTCTCCACATTCTCCCTACCGTCAGAGACTCGAACCTTACCTTGCACATACATATGACGGCATCTCTATGCACAAGCCAAACAAACAATACATAAGCAAGTATGCAACAAAAGGATCAAGAGAAAAGCAAGACATTAATAGCATGATTCATGGTCCTACTAATAAATAGCATCGACACATCTAAGTTGAACGACTGTCCAAACCAAAGAGACATAATTCATTAAAGTTTAATTACAACATGAGCTAATCAATGTTTCAGACTACACATCACTATTTTCGACTCGACTCACCGGACAGAGCGTGGATGAAGCCGCCGCCCGTCGGATGGTCATGAAATCGCGTTGTTGTAACCCTGCATTTGTAGCGCCTATATCTCATTGTTGACGTTGATATCCGAGGAAGAACTGCCTCGAGGTATGAAGGACATCTTGATGGATGATGTCCGCAACCCGACCGGATGCGAAGAATTCTTGTCCGAGGTCCGCGGCCCTGGTTGCCGGCAAGGTCGCGCCCAATCTTTTGAGACTATCCGTAGAAGAAGGTGATGATGGTCCTTAAAATCGCCTTGACGTGTGATGGAGGGCGGTAGGCATCCTTCCCGATGCGGCGCAAGAATTTCAGACAGTGAGAAGGTGCTTGCCAGATTTACGAACCGCCTGTGAAGGTTTCAGATTTACGAGTGGGAGAACATCATCAAGAACTTTCTTGACATTTGTGTAGTCTATCTTGGAGTTATTGTCGGGTTTAAATATGTGGCCATGGAATATTTCGGCATAAGAGGATGAGTGTGCAATGTGTGTCAACGCATGTAACACGGAATGTTAGAAAAAAAGAACGATTGAATCTAAGAAATCATATGTTACAGTATGGTTAAGGGATGGCTTACTCGAAAGTAAGCCACAAGGAAGTTATCCTTATCCGGTTTGCATGACGCCTTCGAGGTGTGAACTCGCAACTTGGTGTCCTCAAAGTGCTCAAGTGCTTGGCATGCATGTAGAAGGGTCACTATCACGTGTCCGGGTCTTTCTCTAATGATCCGTGATTCCATACTCAAAAAAACAGCCGAACGGGTGTAGTGCAGCGGATGAAGGTTAAACATAGCAAAGATGTCATCAAACAGGGATCGATCTTATCCTCGATGTCGCCATCCACAAAGCCCTTGCCTTCCGCACCTTGGCCACGAAACCGGTATGATCCTTCTCTCGAGACACCATTTCTCCAAAGAAAGAACACTGCTGCGGCAGACCGATAGCATCAGCTTGCAAGATTCAAAGATAGGCGGTAGCATCGCCTCTACCCGCCACATGGACCTCCTCGAGATATCCTTAGGTGAAGGTGGTCCCCGAGCACGATCAAACCCCGGTTACGGCTCCGCACCGGCGCTTGTTAGTCTTCGCTTCATTCCTTCTTCTTGATCTCCGTAATGGGATTCTAGTTCTGCCGCTGCACCTCTTGAGTTGTTAGCTGATATTATTTACCTGCTATCCGAGGCTCGTGAAGGCGGAGCCGAGGCGGTCCCGAGAACTGAACGATGCATAATGTCTGCTGTAATTGATTTCTCCGCCGCACTCAGCCAGATCGCAGCTGCCTTGGTTGGTTCTGAGAAAGAGGCCCGCAGAACTCGCCGCATCCATGTTCGCAAAGTACTTATCAACTTTGTAAATGTACCGTCGCGGCTGTCTGTCCCGGATCCTCGGCCATAGGGCTGTCCGATCCGTGTCATAGGGATGTCCGTAGAGCGCTATGTTTCTGCCATGGTTACGCCGCACGATCGGGCAGTTTTGTCTGGGGTGGTGTCCTCGCCCCAAACAACTGCTCTTCGCCAAAGCAATTACGCAGCGCCGAGGGTCATCTCATCTTCTTCGCCGCCCCGCTGGTCGAATCGACGTAATAGCTCATCTCAGCTCGGCAAGATCCAACCACTTCAACCCTATACACCGGGTGGCATGGATTATCGGAACATGGGGTTGCCCGTTGAACGATTCTACCTTGGCAACATCGACCAACTCGCCGCCACGGCGTGTAAGAGTGCAAGGAACATATCGGCGACGCCTAAAATATGTAGGGCGCCGCGATGCCTTACCAAAGGCAAGGAGATGAAGTCATCGGCCGAGAGGCTTAGTTACCGGATGCCGCCGAGTTCGGCTATCGTCGTAGGCACCAACGGCGGTCGTGTAACCGACGGAGGGGGGCGCTGGTCGGCGAGGTCGGGCGCGACACCCGGTGCATTAAGCTCCAATGCCCGCTCGCGCGGAGACACGAATACCGCTCCGCCGAGACACCAATGGCGCCGCCGAGACACCAATGGCGCTACCGCGGCCAGGCGAAGGTCGGCCGTGAAGCCGGAACCGGGAGGCCCTCGCTGCCGCCCGCAATCCACGCTATCAGCCCATGAATCAACGAGGCACCATGGCGCTTGAGCCAAGCTAGTTGTTGTTCCACTTTGCTTGAACAAGCTCCGAATCGCGCCACTTGTGCCTTGAGTGTTTCAAACCGTCCGCTTTCCTGAGCTGGTCTTTTTCTCCTTCCGCCCACCAATGGTATAGTATGACGACTATTTTGTCGACAAGCCTTGCCCCACATGACCAGCCGACGCCTTACCGAGCTTATCCTTGTTTTTATTACGCTCAACACCCTATTTAAAGGGGTGTCAAAGGAGCTCCGAGTCAACCTGCATCGCTTTCAAAGGTTCCATGAAGGAACGTGAACCATTTAGGAAATATTGGGGATTAATTAGAGTAAACCATATGGAGCTAATTACGGGTGTATTCCTTACTATAACAAGCCTGCCGCTCGTCTTCGGATCCGTGATAAGCTCCTTTGTTATCGGGTCCTCCTTGTACCCCGCCCCACAGTTCCCGGTCGGCTTGTCACCGCTGTATTTCAAGCGGGCGGTAGGCCTTGTTTGGCACGCCCGCCCTCCTTGTCCCATATAGGCTCCGCCACTCAGAATCACGGACTGCCAGTTCCCTAAGTTCAACTCCCCGATTTCTTTCCCCACCGACTTGATCGGAGGTTGCTTGCTCTCGCACTTGATCTTGAACCTTGTAGTCATCTTCGCTGATCAAGGATTTTTCACTTTGATCTTCTCATAACTATCACCTTTATCAATCATTCTCTCGCCATTGTCCAAGTAGATGTGTCCATGCTCATCCTCATGATGGCGCCACTGCTCACTTTATTCCCCGAGAGGCGGTGTTTTCAAATTCAGCGAGAACTTGCATCATTCGCAGCTTGAAGAGGAGGTTGCGAAATTCCCGTGGTGCTTATGCCTAAGGTTCTGTGTTGATCGAGATGGTGCTCCGGAGAATGCACCCGAGCTGAAGCGAGTACCCTTGACTATATGTTTGGGTCCGCTGGATGCCCGCTGAGTCCACTTGAGTAAATTCTCCTTGAGGGTGCGGAGCGATTCTTGGCGCCGGTCCTTCCTTTGTTTCTTCGGTTGCTGCCATCCGTGTGTGCCGCCATCATCAAGGTATCCCTCGGCACCATCAGTGGTGTCATCCCCGATCACTTGGGGTTGTGTAGTCGTGGTCGTGTTCACCAAGGCCCCTCATAGCGCGAGGTTGTTCCTCCAACTCTCGGACAGCCTTGAATTTCTTGTCAACCGCCGCCTCATCATTGGGGCATGTTTCGCTTCCAAATAGGAAAAAGTTTGGTCAAAAAGTTGGTTATTGTCAAGGAACAAGATCATGGTCTCATCATTTAGGTTTGTCGACACCGAGGCATCCTAAAAGCTAAGCTTTTATCATTTAGGGTTTGTCGATGCCGAGGCACCCTAAAAGCCTGCTGCACATCATTTAGGTTCTCATCGACACCGAGGCACCCTAAAAGCCAAGGTTTCATCATTTAGGGTTTGTCGACGCCGAGGCACCCTAAATGCTAAGTTTTCATCATTTAGGTTTATCGATGCCGAGGCACCCTAGGTTGGGCCTAATCACTTGGCAATAATCAGTTGGCTCTATTGCCACCTATGTTGGGTTTATCAACCACGTTTATCGACGAGGAGAATTTCTAAGTTGGGCCTAATCACTTGGCTCTATTGCCACCTATGGTTTAATGCAGCAAGAATGGCATAGGCTTGATCCTACTTAACTAAGTACTAAGATACCTGCCCATGTATTAGTCGCAGTATTCTATATGTCCTATTTTTAGCAAACCCATGCTAAAATTCACGGAAAATTTCAGCATGACCTTTGCTGAAAATAGACATATTGAGTAATTCGAATTTGCCGGACGGAAGTTAATCGCATTCCGCAAACTCAAGGGCCTCTCGGGTACCGCAAATTCATCACGACACAATGGTCGGAGACAAAACCCAGAACTAGCAAGATGATCATCATCTTTGCAAGACAAGAGCTGATGTTTTTGACAGTAGCTCTCAAGAAAACAGCATTGCAACATTCAAGTTCATACATACACCTAACATTCGACCGCCATTCTAAGGAAAGGAGTTACTTAACATCATCAAGTAGTGTTACATAATATAGGTGCAAATTACAAAATACGAAATACGATCATAAGATTAACAAAACTCGAGACTACCAAATTTATACCACCTAAAAGTAAATACAAGTCCTCAAGTAGTGTAATAGAAGTGTACTAGAGCTGTAAATGACTTAAAAAACCCAATCACTTGACAGAAGAATGGTCATTTTAATCAGAAAAGAGTTCCACATGACAGAGATGATGGAAAGAGCTCAAATACTAGTACAAAGATAAACTTGAAAGATGATCAACAACAGCCGCAGAGATACTATTGTGAAGCAAAATTTGATTTAAAAGAGGAAATTCGTAAACATGATAGACAAAACTCTATTTTCATGATGTAACATGCTCAGGCTTCAATTTGAAATACCATCGAAGATAACTAACTAAAAATATGTGGTAGTGGAGCACTACTACTCTACATTTTTAGTAACAACAATACATATATAGCAATTGGAAGCAAACAGATGTACACATAAGATAAAAAGTTGAAAGTTTAATGCTTACAAAAGACTTGCTGAAATAGTGAAAATATGGAGTCAATGGCTAAGAAACTCCCAAAGTCCACAAGCAAATCCAAGATATAATCCTTATACACATCATAACAATTTAAGATAATTAGGATAAGGATAGTAGGAAAAGAAAAGAAAGAGCTCAAAAACAATCACAATGTAAAAATAATAAAACCTAGTCCTAGAAGAAAATAAATCCTAAAAGAAAAGAAATCCTAAAATCGAGCAAGTCCTAAAGGTAGTAGTCCAACCAGATGGCCACCACTACTACTCCTATCACTAGAGTAATTTAGGTACACCCAATGCACTTAAACTACTACTTCATCAATGATGACTCACATGGTACAAAAGAAGTTGAGGACCAAGTTACAAATCCAACAAGATTCTAGGATGAACCAAATGATTCCTATAAAAGGTAACAATGATATTGCAGAATAGACCTTCCTAAAATAGGAATGATAATACCACCAACCATTGAATAAAAGATTTACCAACAAAATCTAAAAGGACACCATTATCGATTCAAACAGTTTATCATTTTCTAAAGCCATAAGCACAACAATCATGATCAACTAACACTACTTCAGACAAATAACCAATTAAGTGCCAAAAAAAGCAAATAAACACTAATCAGCAGGCACTCTCCTGCTACAGCTAACCAAAATCTGCTAGCCAATGACACAAGAAAACATAATAAACAAGTCAACCACTACATCATAACCACCATGCAATATCTTCAGACAGTTTGAGCACTACAATTCTCACAAGATCTGCAATAGGTTAGGTAAAGACAGTGATGACCAAGTTGTAACTACTTGAACAATCAGTGGACAAGATATTCACAACATAAAGGTTGTGCACCTCAAATATATAAATCAGATGGTATACAAATAATGCATAAAAGAAAGCTAACAATGGCATAGCATGGTTAATAAGGCCACCGATTTACCTACCAGCATCCTTTGAAGCAAGGATAAGGACCCAAATAATCAGTACTAATACATAGGACAGTAGTTCAACAATTCTATCAAGAAATCATAACAGAGCACTAATTCCTTAGTCATCCTCCAGGAACGCTACTGAACAATTTATAAGGACCAAAACAATATACAGGAGCATCTATCTATAATGGCCATCTTCTAAGAACACTACTGAACAATAATTTTCCTAGACTTGTCTTAACATGTGATTTGCACATCTATCTATAATGGCCATTACTTATATCTCTATCCGAGAAACCTTAGGAACCCTAAGGTTAATTGAAGATAAGCATGGCAGGAATTGAAGGTATGGCAGCAAACCGACAACAAGAAGCAGCAGTCACAAGGATTTGCCAAGGGCGGTAACGACGAGCACGTGGGTTCGACTGCCGCAAGGGAAAGGCGGCCACAAGAAGCAGCAGCGCATGACGGGCGGGCGGTGGGCTCCTCGCCCTAACCCTAGGTCGCCGCCTGGGGGCATGGGGATGAGCAGGGAGAGAGGAGGGACAGACTAACTGTTGCCGATGAGCAGCAGTCATGGGGAGGCTCAAGGCACCCGAGAGCGCCGTCTGATGAGGCTAGCCATTGCCGAGGGGCATCTCCACGAGAGATTTGGTGGTGGCGGGAGGTCGCGGGCTCGGGGAGGAAGGGGAGAGGAGGCGGGGCGTGGGGCCATGCGCAAAGGGATCGGGTAGGCGGCGGGCGGCGCCGTGGAGGGAGGGACGAGGGAAGGAGCGTGGGATCGAGGGAGAGGGATCTCAAGGGAGAGGGGGGGATCCATGTAAGGGGCAGCTAGATTAGGAATGGCGCACCCTCCTGCGCGCCTATTAGTAGTTTTTTCTCGATAGCAATGGCGATCCTCCTCTCGCCGCGCCATCAATAACTTTTTTCGATAGAATGGCGCACCCACCTAGGGTGCACCATTAAGTAACTTTTCTCATTATTTCTTATTGCATCTAATAATTTGTTTTTTATCAAATTTGTTATTTTCATGAGGACTAGAAAGAAGATATCATTTTTTTTTGAAAATATCATCAATTTCTTTTAATTGAAAATATCATCAAATTTGTTATTTGAAAATATCATCAAATTTCAAATATCATCAAATTTGTTATTTAAAAATATCATCAAAAAGTGGGTGAAGGGTGTCGGCGCGTATGTGGAGGTGGTAGGTCGCCATCGCGTGGAGCGGGAGGTGCGGGGGTGCCATGTAAGGGGGATTCAAGTAGGGGATAGAATACGAGAGGGAGGGGGATCGAGATCGAAAGTGTCCTCATGAATATTCAATATTTTTTCATATTGAATATGAAAAATATCATCAAATTTGAAAAATATTCAATATCAAAAACATTCATCATGATTTGAAATGAAGAATAATTTAAATACAATCGATCTTAGCTAGCTATCTATTCACAATCTTCTTGCCCTTGTTTTTAAATGGAGTTCTTCCGTGGAACACACGCCCTTAGGTGGTGTGCTTCACTGTCATGTGCTATGTTCATCTTTCGGTCGGCCAGATTTGTGTAAGTCTTGCTCATTGGCTACTCCATCCATTCCGATGATCTTCGCTTTCCTCCCACAACACGATCGGGTTGGTCATGAAGAAGCATTGGTCCACTTGGGAAGCTAGTACCCATGGCTCATTTTTTATGTGACGCTTATACCATGTGTCTTCGATTTGGCTGTATAACCATGGAGGTGAAATACCGTCTTCTTTAGGACGCTTTATCCGACACGGAACATCGGACCTTTCTTCTCCAAGTAGCTCAGCTCCCCATCTCCTCGATTCTTCCCAGAGTATCTATCCTTGTCGCTACCAGCAGTAGGATTCCATCGCTACCGGAGTTCGATAACCATCGCCTTCATGTCCTTGTTCTTGTAGAATGTAGTAGCATGGATATCGTGACGCCTTATATGTCATCAAAGTTGTGCTCGCAGGCCCGTGATAAGGCGAATATGAGTTGTTCTTCCGCAGAAGAATCTCATGTAAAGGGTGGCGATGAAGCTTCTCGCTGAACCAACGCGGAAACATGACAGGTTTCTTGATTATATCTCCGCTCGGCCCTCCGCTGGCCTCTCGGCCATTATACGCCTTCAATAAAGGTTTTGTGCTCTACCACCCAAGGATCGACCACGCCTATGTGTTGTAGCGCCGATTAGGTTTGTTTTTTCAAAGTCGGGAGTCGACGGAAGTTTCCATATGCATTTCGCGGCGACCTCATGGTGACCCCATCCAAAGCCCGCCGAGGTGCCTACTGACGGCGACCAACGGGTTCTCGATGCCCAGATAATTCGGTAAAGAGGAGATGCACTTCAATGTAAAGCCCCGCTATACTTCCTCTCGACGTGACATGTTGCGAACGATCCTTTGATGACACCATTCATCCTTTCAATGGCATCATGTCGTGCAGGAACGCTTCCCGAGAGTTGATGATATCCTACGGACCAGCAGATGCACCATAACGTCAAGAATGTAGGCGAAGTACATCTCAAGCTCGCATAGTATCACCACGATCTCTTCCGTAGCTCTCGAAGTTTCACGCCAATCGGAGAGATGACGCTCAAAAGTTGCATAGGCCAATAGCTGCCACGGACGCGGCGCTGCCCATGATCCAATGGATTGCAATCGGAAGTATTCGCCATCAGCTTGTGACAAATGCGAGACTTCATCCCGCTGAACTTCGTCACTGGTCTAGGTATTCCGCTTATCTTCCTCATGAAGGAAGTTTTACTCCTATGAGCAGGTGAAAACTCGCCTCCTCCCCGACTTAGAGTGAAGCACGCTGGAGGGTAGTCATTTTTGGTCTTTCGGCCTTGTTGCTTTTGCACGAAGTTTCTGGTCCTGCTTCATCATCATCATCATCATCATCATCATCATCATCATCATTAGCGTGAAGCCCCGCCGATGTCCATTGATTTCAAGTCTCTGCTTTGCTACCATCTTTGGTCTCTTCTCATGTTGGGTGGTACCAAGCATCGACACGCTCTTCGTGATATGCATGGCATCAAGGCTGTGAGGCACAAGGTGGATCTTCCAAGATTAAGTCCCGTAAAAACAGACCTTCGTTTACAAAGCAGAGGCTCAGCGCTTTGCTTCTTTCCCGCTCCGCGCTTTTTGCTTCTTTCCCGCAGTGGGCAATCTTTCCAATTTTTCAACAGTCCTTTTCGCTTTTTCCTCCTACGCAGCGTTAGGCTTCGGGTTCGCTTCACCATCGAACAGATCCTTGCGCTTCTCCACGGGTCATCGCCGCTGGCCACCTTCGTCCCATGAACACGGTTTTCAAAGACCCGGATCTCTATCTAGTCGGGCGATACGCCAGGTCATCCATGCACCTTACGATCCGTAAAATTCGTGGACTACCCGCCTGTGAGATATATCCGTGAATCGAGATAGTCGCGGCACCATCGTGAGCAAAGGTGGCCTCATAGGAAATATTCTTTCTCTCAAAGGCCCCACGATTGACACGGGCGTTTGGCCAGGTCTAGCTCCTCTTCAAAGAGTCGCAGACATGATTGATGTCGCCTCGTTGTTTTGCCCTTCAATTAGCATACTCATGTGAATGTACCTCTTCATGCACAACCGAGGAAGGTTGTATCCACGCAAACACAAAGCCAAAGGCGTGTGCTTCTCCTGCTGCCATGGATTGACCATCGGTTTCGCTACCAAAGACGATGTTCCTGGATCCTTCCCAAATTCTGGTATTCAAAGTTCCTTGGATCATTTCCGCTATCTTCCCGCTTCTCCTCTCCTATCCAAGGGCCAACGCAGGAGCTTTGCTACCTTAGGGTCCGTGGAAATACCAAGAGGAGGATCGAAAGTACCACACCGATTTTCGAGGAGCTTTCCTCTTCTTGTATCGAGTGACGCCGACACCGACATATATAGACTCCGCGGCTCGCCCGATAAATGATGCAATTGTTCACACATGGTATTTCACATGTGGTAAATCCCGAGGACACACGATTTTTTCGCTTTTCGAACCGGTCGGCAGCTTGTTCCCTTGGGAAGACGTCGCGCTGTAACGACATGTTCTCGCCGGCTACGCGCCGGCCTTTTGTGCTTTACCTTCATCTCCGTGAGCCATGAGTGTTACTTTCAGCGTATCCTTGGGCCTGCATCCTTCATACAATGGAGTAACCACGCCTATCTCCAATGATCCAAATTTTGGCCTCTCTGCGGCAGCTCTTGTGTTATCCGCTCACTTGAGAAGCAGCCTGAATATGAGGGTCCCGCACCCAGCCTCCATCGTGTCGCCCCGCCAGCATCTTCATCTTCATGATCATGCCTTCGCCTTGATCTTCCTCATCATCATGTACGACATCTTCTACATGATGATCAGGTACATCATCACCGCTGTGATCATGTCCTCGAGATTCTTCGCCTTCGCCCGCCGGCCAAGGTGGTTGTCTTGTCGCCTTCCTCATTTCTCTTTCCCGCCCCCATGGACGACTTCATAGTCATCTTCATCACCTTGCCACCGATAGCCATCCATGAAACCACGCGAAGAGCAGTGGTCCTGCACCTGCCTTAATCCGGGTCCGCAATAAGGCTCTACAAATTGCATCTTCAACACGGACATCTTATCTCCGCCTCGCTTCTTTGAAGCATCTCGGTCATGAGCTCAAAAACCTATTCACGATTCCAGTTATTTATGACCATGGTCATCAAGGTAGAGCAAAACGTTTAGAACCAAGAAAAAATTTGGCATGACCTTTCTAAAATAGGATCAAAAGAATGCATAGTGACAAAATTTCACCAAACGGAAATGAATCAACATTCCGCAAAATATTGGCAACTATCGTGATTTCAAAAATTACCACTCGCAAACACAAACATATATGCAACACCACAAACATATGCAACATCACAAACATACATAGCTAGGCCGAAAAAGTGCATGTGCACGCTGTTGGAGCGGCTATGGAGAAAAAAAGTAGATCTACAACATGAAGATAGCTTTCCCTTATTTACCTATCAAAAAGGTAATTTCACCACTTAATTTTGATGAATCTATGGTGCAAATGAGGTGAGGAGGAGGAGGCAGCCAAAGCTTGGAGAAGGAGGTGGAGGGAATGAAGTGGAAAAGTGAGGGTAGGTGTGGCTATCCAAAATATCTCTGTTTAATGGCGATCACCGCAAATGCGCCTATTAGTATGATGATTAATGGTTGCACTCGCAGTGGTGCGCCATTAGTAGTTTTGCAAAAAGTAATATATATATATATATATATATATATATATATATGATCGGTTGCTTATTACTAGTTTAAACTAGTAATGGCGCATCTGTGACACGGTGCACCATTAGTAGTTTTAAAAAATGAATAAAAAAGAATATAAAGATCAAGATCGTTCTGTCTGCATGCGCCAGTTAGAACTAGTAATGGCGACTTTGCCCGGATGCCCATTAGTATGTATGAAAAATGGAAAAAATTATTACTAGTGGCGCACTGTGTGTGCTCATTAGTGTTTCCACACTAATGGCGATCACCTTAAAGCGCCATTAGATATATAGTAGTGGCGCACCACCGGACAGTGAGCTATTAGTGCCCATCCCATCTATAGCCCTTTTCCTAGTAGTGAAGGTAGACATGTGTTGGCTGAAATTGTTCAGAGACCAACCACAATTGCTCAAGTGATCACAACTTTGACTACAAACTATTTTCTATATAGAATGTGGAGGTGGAACAAGGACTAGAAATGGTTGGGAGAGAGAAGAGACAGAGAGAGAGAGAGAGAGAGTAGAGGGTGAGGGAGGGAGAGGATAAGGGAGGTAAAGGGAATACAGAGAAACCGAAAGCAATAAGTGCCCAAATATTTGAGAAAAGGACGGTAACAGAGGCGTAGGGGTGGTAAAGAGAGAAGGAGGGAAGTAGTCTGTCGAGTATTTGGAATGTGGACACTTGGAAAGTAAGTAAATCAATTTATAACTAAATAAAACTTTAGCTGGTATATTGCTGCGTGACAATCGATTTGAGGTACATGTCTTGCAATGATGCCAAGCTCCTATAGTGCTCCAGCGTGGAGGTTGGTGAAGATCCACCCCGCTTCATTACGGGATCCAATCCATTTCCACCCCACCACCGAGCTTCGTGGTTTCTCTCTCTAGCGGAGAGTAGTGCTACAAAGGCCGACGCAGAGTTCCGATCTTAGCATCCTTAGCGGGCGGTTGGTGCGATCTACTCCCATTCATATGGTCAATTGCGCGACTTGGCTGCATTTAAGGAGGAAGGGCTGGGTGAAGACAATGCAGGAAGGGCCCACGGGCTTAGAGGAATCGGGGCTTCGTACGCTGACGGTGAAGATGGAGGAGGAAGAAGAGTGTCGAGGTGCCATCCTTGATCCCCATCCTTTATATTATGGGAATGGAGGCGAGGCCTCTTCAATCGATGCCAAACAATTAACACGCCGCGAACGGGTGTTTGGGCCCCATCGAGAAGTCGAACGCCTCGTGAGATGCGCTTTCGTCAGAGGGGTTTAATTGCATGAGAGTGCACTGTTCTGCAAGATGAACCCCGAGGTGAATTAAATAGGATTGGTAACACAAGGACATCGTGTTCAAAATAGTGGCGGCAGGAGTCCAAAGATTTGATTTCTTCCCTAGCAATATTTCTCACGCCATGTGTCAGATCATCAAGCACCAAGTGAATGATCGCCAAGGTGATGGTGGGTTGAGCCTAGCCTTCGCTAGGCATCTAACACATAGGACATAGGTGGGCTCTCGCTTGTGCCGAGAAAACACGATCGCTGATTGGCCTGACCGACGGGAAAAAATGATTGGCATTTAGGCCCACGCTGCATAGGATTCTTACAAGATGAGACACTCATCCGCCATGCCCATGGGCCACCGCTTGACTGAATGCTTGGTCCACAAAGAACTACATGGGCCACTAGTAGATCCCCGCCGCCAAAGCTATCAAAGACCCAAGACCCGAACGAATCCGACAACACCCTCGCTTCCTTACTCGTCAAGGCATAGCAACTCCCCCGCCATGTGTGTCGGGGATTTCAATTTCGTCGACGTAGTCCACTATGTTACTGCTTTGCAAAGTTACGTGAGTCACCACCTCACTACACAAGACACATCCGTGACATTTTGGGCTTGAAAATTTTTCTGTCATACATATGACACTTCTATGACGATAATCGTGACAAAACCCTAAGATCATAGATGGTGGGCTCACTTATGACAAAAAGTATGACAAAATGGCTTTTCATCCCGGCGGGCTTGAGACGCAGCTGCATGACATTCTTTGGGCCGCCCATGAAGGAAAAAACCGTGGTAGCGAGGGGAGGAAAATTTCTGGAGTTGCGCTATGGTGGCCGGTCGGGCAAGAGCGCTGCTTTCTTGTACGCATATCGCTGCAGGTGCGAGGCATTGGCTCTAATCAGAGCGAGCGAGGCGTTGGTCTTAATCGAACCCGAGCGACAGAATCGGCAGTTACGACATCGAACCCGAGCGATCTATCGATTGTCGAATCGAACCCGATGGATATTCTTCGCATTATAAGCTAATCAAGCCGATCGATGTCGCCTTCTCACCAATAAAGAGCTGGGGGGGGGGGTTGTTGATGAGCAAGGAGCGGTGGTAAAGGTTTCCGGATGAACAGAACTGTGGGTGGGAGGGCGGATGAACATGAGAATGTGGAGGGGTGGCCGGAGGGTGGGTTGAACAGACCCTGTGGTGTGGAGGGCTGGATAAAGGTGAGACGGAGGGTGCCCGTGAGGATGGTTGAATAGTAGCTTGTGGAGTAACTCAGGTGGAGGTCATGAACAGAGCCTGTGGAGGCCGGAGGAGGCTGCAGGCCTGTGGAGGCCGGAGGAGGTACAGTGAGATGAACAAGATCCTGGAGTCTCAGCGCAGGTACACCACTCCCCGCCTGCTTTCAAATCAGAAGGCCACACAAGTCCGCTTTCATCCATTTTGCGGTACGCCACACCCCTCCCATGAATAGCACCTCTGCTTCACCGTAGGAGGTCCGTTTATCCGCTTTATGGCACGCCACACCCTCCCGATCATCAGGACCCCCACACCGTGAGAGGTCCGCCTCCGCTTTGCAGACCACACCTCCCGATCAACAGACCTTATTTCGACCGTAGGAGGTCCGCTTCTCCGCTCGCAGACGCCAGCCTCATTTCGACGCTTATTCCGCCCTGCCGGCTATTCTACACGCTTTCGCGGGTCAAGTCGCGGGTGTTCCGCCGTTATCTTCGGGTGTTGTGGCTTGACTACTGGCGGTTGACGTTGATGCCCGTATGCGGTGGGGCGATGTTAGGTTGTGCTGCTGCGCAGCGATGGTCGTGTTTGTCGCCGTCTCCCCGCCACCGTGTAGTCCCGCCGTGAGAGGTCGGGGATGAGTGACCTGCTGGCCGAGAGACCGTCTCCCATCCAGTGACTAGAGGGCAGGGTCCTTTTTCGGAGGTAAGGGTGGATGGCGATCGACAATGGCTAGCTTCGGGAGTCGACGGAGCGTGGAAATCCTCCACAGCAGGCCACTACGCCATCTTAGTTGCCTCGTACCGTTCTGTTCGCCGAGGGCTCTCATGTTCAAGCTATGTGTTGGTGTATTCCGGCCTGTTAGTGGCCTTTGGTGTCATGTATATTTGTCGCTTTCTTTTTCTTTTTTGTTTGGCTTGTATGACTTGTGATGTGGTCGCTGCTTTATAATATAAAGCGGGGAAATTTTTTCCTCCTATCAAAAAATGAAAAATCTATAGCGGAAGGGGCATAGGCTATGTATAGATAGCTAATTAGAGGCATACTATACTCGTGGTCTCGCGGTGTAAAGCGATCTCTCGCTGATTTGGCCTGCTTTGGGTAGCCATGTGTAGGGCTATTATACCATTGTCAAAATTGCTGTTAGGCATCCAAGTGGTAGTCCTTCCCGGAAAGCGCCATGACGAGTTGAGGGTGTATTTTCTAGATGTCGCCTACACAATTCAACCAAGGGTATCACGGGTGAGGTAGATGTCTTCTCGCACCGTCACCCTTCAACTTGCAGTCCATCCGATAATGCAGCACCTTCAACTTTTTCATGTGCATACCCTTCATCCATTATGCTAGTGGATATCCAATGGCAAAATCGACCGCTTAGAGAGCAATGCTCAAAATTCAGAAATCTAGAGAATGGTTCTATTTCAATTTAACTCGAACCCACCTCAGTTTAATGACTCACCTAAAATATTAGCACATGATGCCATAACTAATATTTACAGAGTCATTAGACTGAAAATGCATATGGCTAGTCAACATAACAACGATAGGTGAGGTAAGATGTCCGATATTAAAGACTAAACTAAGGAGGAGCATGTCCGCCAACACATAAGAAATCAAACCGAGTGATGATCGCATGGCAAGCGCGTGGGAATGAGCATTGAAATTGTCTTGGTTAATCAACGGCGACGAGTCGCTACAATTAGTTTGTCCATTGAATAGGCTACATATGGACATTGGAAGGCTTACTAGTGATGAACGCAGCTTGCACTTCAATGGCGAAGGCGCTTGTAATGGTGACTTGCCACAAGTAAGTAGTTGCCAGGCGATCGCTCGCCAAGAGTGGGACCTTCACGCAATGACAAGCATGCAAAATGGATCACCACCGGTAACTATCTCAATAGTGATGCACACTTCGTGCAATGTGCCTTCACCGCCGTCCGGGTTTGTCCGAGCTAATAATTACTAGACGCTGGTATGTCTAGTGGGAACACTACTAGAAAAGACCTACTAATGGCGACATTGGTTTACTAATGGCGCACTACCAAAGCGCGCCATTAGTACCACACCACTAGTATTTTTTACTAATGGCGCACCACCGCGCGCGCATTTAGTATTCTGGTATACTAATGGCGCACTGCCAGGCGCCATTAGTATGTAACACCATGCGCCATTAGTGCCTCCTGGGGCCACGAATCATGTTTTAGATACTAATGGCGCAATTTATGTCGACGCCATTAGTATCTTATATACTAATGTCGCACCTCGTGGTGATGCGCCATTAGTAAGAATATTTGTTTTTTTTACTTTTCTGATTTTTGCACAAGTTACAAAATATATTATTGGACAGATTATAGACAGCAGCACACAACAACATCAGATTCATCGAATACAATAGAAGATTAATCTCCTAATATAATTCATATTAGTCTCTAATTCAAGAGACCACAAAGATAAAACATTACAAGTCTCAAGACCGCGAGTATCGAGTTTGTCTTCACATTACAAGTCGATATCGATCATCTAAACTACCATCACATAGAAGAGAGTTGCGTCATCACATGAGCATCATCGCGATCAAACCGGTCTTCATTCAGTTCCTCCAACGCCCTCCTCTCTCTCCACTAGATAGCGGCGATCTAGATTCGCTCCGCCTCTAGTGGTGTACCTTTGTAATTGTTACACTAAACGGTGAACTTTTCTCCACATTCTCCCTACCGTCAGAGACTCGAACCTTACCTTGCACATACATATGACGGCATCTCTATGCACAAGCCAAACAAACAATACATAAGCAAGTATGCAACAAAAGGATCAAGAGAAAAGCAAGACATTAATAGCATGATTCATGGTCCTACTAATAAATAGCATCGACACATCTAAGTTGAACGACTGTCCAAACCAAAGAGACATAATTCATTAAAGTTTAATTACAACATGAGCTAATCAATGTTTCAGACTACACATCACTATTTTCGACTCGACTCACCGGACAGAGCGTGGATGAAGCCGCCGCCCGTCGGATGGTCATGAAATCGCGTTGTTGTAACCCTGCATTTGTAGCGCCTATATCTCATTGTTGACGTTGATATCCGAGGAAGAACTGCCTCGAGGTATGAAGGACATCTTGATGGATGATGTCCGCAACCCGACCGGATGCGAAGAATTCTTGTCCGAGGTCCGCGGCCCTGGTTGCCGGCAAGGTCGCGCCCAATCTTTTGAGACTATCCGTAGAAGAAGGTGATGATGGTCCTTAAAATCGCCTTGACGTGTGATGGAGGGCGGTAGGCATCCTTCCCGATGCGGCGCAAGAATTTCAGACAGTGAGAAGGTGCTTGCCAGATTTACGAACCGCCTGTGAAGGTTTCAGATTTACGAGTGGGAGAACATCATCAAGAACTTTCTTGACATTTGTGTAGTCTATCTTGGAGTTATTGTCGGGTTTAAATATGTGGCCATGGAATATTTCGGCATAAGAGGATGAGTGTGCAATGTGTGTCAACGCATGTAACACGGAATGTTAGAAAAAAAGAACGATTGAATCTAAGAAATCATATGTTACAGTATGGTTAAGGGATGGCTTACTCGAAAGTAAGCCACAAGGAAGTTATCCTTATCCGGTTTGCATGACGCCTTCGAGGTGTGAACTCGCAACTTGGTGTCCTCAAAGTGCTCAAGTGCTTGGCATGCATGTAGAAGGGTCACTATCACGTGTCCGGGTCTTTCTCTAATGATCCGTGATTCCATACTCAAAAAAACAGCCGAACGGGTGTAGTGCAGCGGATGAAGGTTAAACATAGCAAAGATGTCATCAAACAGGGATCGATCTTATCCTCGATGTCGCCATCCACAAAGCCCTTGCCTTCCGCACCTTGGCCACGAAACCGGTATGATCCTTCTCTCGAGACACCATTTCTCCAAAGAAAGAACACTGCTGCGGCAGACCGATAGCATCAGCTTGCAAGATTCAAAGATAGGCGGTAGCATCGCCTCTACCCGCCACATGGACCTCCTCGAGATATCCTTAGGTGAAGGTGGTCCCCGAGCACGATCAAACCCCGGTTACGGCTCCGCACCGGCGCTTGTTAGTCTTCGCTTCATTCCTTCTTCTTGATCTCCGTAATGGGATTCTAGTTCTGCCGCTGCACCTCTTGAGTTGTTAGCTGATATTATTTACCTGCTATCCGAGGCTCGTGAAGGCGGAGCCGAGGCGGTCCCGAGAACTGAACGATGCATAATGTCTGCTGTAATTGATTTCTCCGCCGCACTCAGCCAGATCGCAGCTGCCTTGGTTGGTTCTGAGAAAGAGGCCCGCAGAACTCGCCGCATCCATGTTCGCAAAGTACTTATCAACTTTGTAAATGTACCGTCGCGGCTGTCTGTCCCGGATCCTCGGCCATAGGGCTGTCCGATCCGTGTCATAGGGATGTCCGTAGAGCGCTATGTTTCTGCCATGGTTACGCCGCACGATCGGGCAGTTTTGTCTGGGGTGGTGTCCTCGCCCCAAACAACTGCTCTTCGCCAAAGCAATTACGCAGCGCCGAGGGTCATCTCATCTTCTTCGCCGCCCCGCTGGTCGAATCGACGTAATAGCTCATCTCAGCTCGGCAAGATCCAACCACTTCAACCCTATACACCGGGTGGCATGGATTATCGGAACATGGGGTTGCCCGTTGAACGATTCTACCTTGGCAACATCGACCAACTCGCCGCCACGGCGTGTAAGAGTGCAAGGAACATATCGGCGACGCCTAAAATATGTAGGGCGCCGCGATGCCTTACCAAAGGCAAGGAGATGAAGTCATCGGCCGAGAGGCTTAGTTACCGGATGCCGCCGAGTTCGGCTATCGTCGTAGGCACCAACGGCGGTCGTGTAACCGACGGAGGGGGGCGCTGGTCGGCGAGGTCGGGCGCGACACCCGGTGCATTAAGCTCCAATGCCCGCTCGCGCGGAGACACGAATACCGCTCCGCCGAGACACCAATGGCGCCGCCGAGACACCAATGGCGCTACCGCGGCCAGGCGAAGGTCGGCCGTGAAGCCGGAACCGGGAGGCCCTCGCTGCCGCCCGCAATCCACGCTATCAGCCCATGAATCAACGAGGCACCATGGCGCTTGAGCCAAGCTAGTTGTTGTTCCACTTTGCTTGAACAAGCTCCGAATCGCGCCACTTGTGCCTTGAGTGTTTCAAACCGTCCGCTTTCCTGAGCTGGTCTTTTTCTCCTTCCGCCCACCAATGGTATAGTATGACGACTATTTTGTCGACAAGCCTTGCCCCACATGACCAGCCGACGCCTTACCGAGCTTATCCTTGTTTTTATTACGCTCAACACCCTATTTAAAGGGGTGTCAAAGGAGCTCCGAGTCAACCTGCATCGCTTTCAAAGGTTCCATGAAGGAACGTGAACCATTTAGGAAATATTGGGGATTAATTAGAGTAAACCATATGGAGCTAATTACGGGTGTATTCCTTACTATAACAAGCCTGCCGCTCGTCTTCGGATCCGTGATAAGCTCCTTTGTTATCGGGTCCTCCTTGTACCCCGCCCCACAGTTCCCGGTCGGCTTGTCACCGCTGTATTTCAAGCGGGCGGTAGGCCTTGTTTGGCACGCCCGCCCTCCTTGTCCCATATAGGCTCCGCCACTCAGAATCACGGACTGCCAGTTCCCTAAGTTCAACTCCCCGATTTCTTTCCCCACCGACTTGATCGGAGGTTGCTTGCTCTCGCACTTGATCTTGAACCTTGTAGTCATCTTCGCTGATCAAGGATTTTTCACTTTGATCTTCTCATAACTATCACCTTTATCAATCATTCTCTCGCCATTGTCCAAGTAGATGTGTCCATGCTCATCCTCATGATGGCGCCACTGCTCACTTTATTCCCCGAGAGGCGGTGTTTTCAAATTCAGCGAGAACTTGCATCATTCGCAGCTTGAAGAGGAGGTTGCGAAATTCCCGTGGTGCTTATGCCTAAGGTTCTGTGTTGATCGAGATGGTGCTCCGGAGAATGCACCCGAGCTGAAGCGAGTACCCTTGACTATATGTTTGGGTCCGCTGGATGCCCGCTGAGTCCACTTGAGTAAATTCTCCTTGAGGGTGCGGAGCGATTCTTGGCGCCGGTCCTTCCTTTGTTTCTTCGGTTGCTGCCATCCGTGTGTGCCGCCATCATCAAGGTATCCCTCGGCACCATCAGTGGTGTCATCCCCGATCACTTGGGGTTGTGTAGTCGTGGTCGTGTTCACCAAGGCCCCTCATAGCGCGAGGTTGTTCCTCCAACTCTCGGACAGCCTTGAATTTCTTGTCAACCGCCGCCTCATCATTGGGGCATGTTTCGCTTCCAAATAGGAAAAAGTTTGGTCAAAAAGTTGGTTATTGTCAAGGAACAAGATCATGGTCTCATCATTTAGGTTTGTCGACACCGAGGCATCCTAAAAGCTAAGCTTTTATCATTTAGGGTTTGTCGATGCCGAGGCACCCTAAAAGCCTGCTGCACATCATTTAGGTTCTCATCGACACCGAGGCACCCTAAAAGCCAAGGTTTCATCATTTAGGGTTTGTCGACGCCGAGGCACCCTAAATGCTAAGTTTTCATCATTTAGGTTTATCGATGCCGAGGCACCCTAGGTTGGGCCTAATCACTTGGCAATAATCAGTTGGCTCTATTGCCACCTATGTTGGGTTTATCAACCACGTTTATCGACGAGGAGAATTTCTAAGTTGGGCCTAATCACTTGGCTCTATTGCCACCTATGGTTTAATGCAGCAAGAATGGCATAGGCTTGATCCTACTTAACTAAGTACTAAGATACCTGCCCATGTATTAGTCGCAGTATTCTATATGTCCTATTTTTAGCAAACCCATGCTAAAATTCACGGAAAATTTCAGCATGACCTTTGCTGAAAATAGACATATTGAGTAATTCGAATTTGCCGGACGGAAGTTAATCGCATTCCGCAAACTCAAGGGCCTCTCGGGTACCGCAAATTCATCACGACACAATGGTCGGAGACAAAACCCAGAACTAGCAAGATGATCATCATCTTTGCAAGACAAGAGCTGATGTTTTTGACAGTAGCTCTCAAGAAAACAGCATTGCAACATTCAAGTTCATACATACACCTAACATTCGACCGCCATTCTAAGGAAAGGAGTTACTTAACATCATCAAGTAGTGTTACATAATATAGGTGCAAATTACAAAATACGAAATACGATCATAAGATTAACAAAACTCGAGACTACCAAATTTATACCACCTAAAAGTAAATACAAGTCCTCAAGTAGTGTAATAGAAGTGTACTAGAGCTGTAAATGACTTAAAAAACCCAATCACTTGACAGAAGAATGGTCATTTTAATCAGAAAAGAGTTCCACATGACAGAGATGATGGAAAGAGCTCAAATACTAGTACAAAGATAAACTTGAAAGATGATCAACAACAGCCGCAGAGATACTATTGTGAAGCAAAATTTGATTTAAAAGAGGAAATTCGTAAACATGATAGACAAAACTCTATTTTCATGATGTAACATGCTCAGGCTTCAATTTGAAATACCATCGAAGATAACTAACTAAAAATATGTGGTAGTGGAGCACTACTACTCTACATTTTTAGTAACAACAATACATATATAGCAATTGGAAGCAAACAGATGTACACATAAGATAAAAAGTTGAAAGTTTAATGCTTACAAAAGACTTGCTGAAATAGTGAAAATATGGAGTCAATGGCTAAGAAACTCCCAAAGTCCACAAGCAAATCCAAGATATAATCCTTATACACATCATAACAATTTAAGATAATTAGGATAAGGATAGTAGGAAAAGAAAAGAAAGAGCTCAAAAACAATCACAATGTAAAAATAATAAAACCTAGTCCTAGAAGAAAATAAATCCTAAAAGAAAAGAAATCCTAAAATCGAGCAAGTCCTAAAGGTAGTAGTCCAACCAGATGGCCACCACTACTACTCCTATCACTAGAGTAATTTAGGTACACCCAATGCACTTAAACTACTACTTCATCAATGATGACTCACATGGTACAAAAGAAGTTGAGGACCAAGTTACAAATCCAACAAGATTCTAGGATGAACCAAATGATTCCTATAAAAGGTAACAATGATATTGCAGAATAGACCTTCCTAAAATAGGAATGATAATACCACCAACCATTGAATAAAAGATTTACCAACAAAATCTAAAAGGACACCATTATCGATTCAAACAGTTTATCATTTTCTAAAGCCATAAGCACAACAATCATGATCAACTAACACTACTTCAGACAAATAACCAATTAAGTGCCAAAAAAAGCAAATAAACACTAATCAGCAGGCACTCTCCTGCTACAGCTAACCAAAATCTGCTAGCCAATGACACAAGAAAACATAATAAACAAGTCAACCACTACATCATAACCACCATGCAATATCTTCAGACAGTTTGAGCACTACAATTCTCACAAGATCTGCAATAGGTTAGGTAAAGACAGTGATGACCAAGTTGTAACTACTTGAACAATCAGTGGACAAGATATTCACAACATAAAGGTTGTGCACCTCAAATATATAAATCAGATGGTATACAAATAATGCATAAAAGAAAGCTAACAATGGCATAGCATGGTTAATAAGGCCACCGATTTACCTACCAGCATCCTTTGAAGCAAGGATAAGGACCCAAATAATCAGTACTAATACATAGGACAGTAGTTCAACAATTCTATCAAGAAATCATAACAGAGCACTAATTCCTTAGTCATCCTCCAGGAACGCTACTGAACAATTTATAAGGACCAAAACAATATACAGGAGCATCTATCTATAATGGCCATCTTCTAAGAACACTACTGAACAATAATTTTCCTAGACTTGTCTTAACATGTGATTTGCACATCTATCTATAATGGCCATTACTTATATCTCTATCCGAGAAACCTTAGGAACCCTAAGGTTAATTGAAGATAAGCATGGCAGGAATTGAAGGTATGGCAGCAAACCGACAACAAGAAGCAGCAGTCACAAGGATTTGCCAAGGGCGGTAACGACGAGCACGTGGGTTCGACTGCCGCAAGGGAAAGGCGGCCACAAGAAGCAGCAGCGCATGACGGGCGGGCGGTGGGCTCCTCGCCCTAACCCTAGGTCGCCGCCTGGGGGCATGGGGATGAGCAGGGAGAGAGGAGGGACAGACTAACTGTTGCCGATGAGCAGCAGTCATGGGGAGGCTCAAGGCACCCGAGAGCGCCGTCTGATGAGGCTAGCCATTGCCGAGGGGCATCTCCACGAGAGATTTGGTGGTGGCGGGAGGTCGCGGGCTCGGGGAGGAAGGGGAGAGGAGGCGGGGCGTGGGGCCATGCGCAAAGGGATCGGGTAGGCGGCGGGCGGCGCCGTGGAGGGAGGGACGAGGGAAGGAGCGTGGGATCGAGGGAGAGGGATCTCAAGGGAGAGGGGGGGATCCATGTAAGGGGCAGCTAGATTAGGAATGGCGCACCCTCCTGCGCGCCTATTAGTAGTTTTTTCTCGATAGCAATGGCGATCCTCCTCTCGCCGCGCCATCAATAACTTTTTTCGATAGAATGGCGCACCCACCTAGGGTGCACCATTAAGTAACTTTTCTCATTATTTCTTATTGCATCTAATAATTTGTTTTTTATCAAATTTGTTATTTTCATGAGGACTAGAAAGAAGATATCATTTTTTTTTGAAAATATCATCAATTTCTTTTAATTGAAAATATCATCAAATTTGTTATTTGAAAATATCATCAAATTTCAAATATCATCAAATTTGTTATTTAAAAATATCATCAAAAAGTGGGTGAAGGGTGTCGGCGCGTATGTGGAGGTGGTAGGTCGCCATCGCGTGGAGCGGGAGGTGCGGGGGTGCCATGTAAGGGGGATTCAAGTAGGGGATAGAATACGAGAGGGAGGGGGATCGAGATCGAAAGTGTCCTCATGAATATTCAATATTTTTTCATATTGAATATGAAAAATATCATCAAATTTGAAAAATATTCAATATCAAAAACATTCATCATGATTTGAAATGAAGAATAATTTAAATACAATCGATCTTAGCTAGCTATCTATTCACAATCTTCTTGCCCTTGTTTTTAAATGGAGTTCTTCCGTGGAACACACGCCCTTAGGTGGTGTGCTTCACTGTCATGTGCTATGTTCATCTTTCGGTCGGCCAGATTTGTGTAAGTCTTGCTCATTGGCTACTCCATCCATTCCGATGATCTTCGCTTTCCTCCCACAACACGATCGGGTTGGTCATGAAGAAGCATTGGTCCACTTGGGAAGCTAGTACCCATGGCTCATTTTTTATGTGACGCTTATACCATGTGTCTTCGATTTGGCTGTATAACCATGGAGGTGAAATACCGTCTTCTTTAGGACGCTTTATCCGACACGGAACATCGGACCTTTCTTCTCCAAGTAGCTCAGCTCCCCATCTCCTCGATTCTTCCCAGAGTATCTATCCTTGTCGCTACCAGCAGTAGGATTCCATCGCTACCGGAGTTCGATAACCATCGCCTTCATGTCCTTGTTCTTGTAGAATGTAGTAGCATGGATATCGTGACGCCTTATATGTCATCAAAGTTGTGCTCGCAGGCCCGTGATAAGGCGAATATGAGTTGTTCTTCCGCAGAAGAATCTCATGTAAAGGGTGGCGATGAAGCTTCTCGCTGAACCAACGCGGAAACATGACAGGTTTCTTGATTATATCTCCGCTCGGCCCTCCGCTGGCCTCTCGGCCATTATACGCCTTCAATAAAGGTTTTGTGCTCTACCACCCAAGGATCGACCACGCCTATGTGTTGTAGCGCCGATTAGGTTTGTTTTTTCAAAGTCGGGAGTCGACGGAAGTTTCCATATGCATTTCGCGGCGACCTCATGGTGACCCCATCCAAAGCCCGCCGAGGTGCCTACTGACGGCGACCAACGGGTTCTCGATGCCCAGATAATTCGGTAAAGAGGAGATGCACTTCAATGTAAAGCCCCGCTATACTTCCTCTCGACGTGACATGTTGCGAACGATCCTTTGATGACACCATTCATCCTTTCAATGGCATCATGTCGTGCAGGAACGCTTCCCGAGAGTTGATGATATCCTACGGACCAGCAGATGCACCATAACGTCAAGAATGTAGGCGAAGTACATCTCAAGCTCGCATAGTATCACCACGATCTCTTCCGTAGCTCTCGAAGTTTCACGCCAATCGGAGAGATGACGCTCAAAAGTTGCATAGGCCAATAGCTGCCACGGACGCGGCGCTGCCCATGATCCAATGGATTGCAATCGGAAGTATTCGCCATCAGCTTGTGACAAATGCGAGACTTCATCCCGCTGAACTTCGTCACTGGTCTAGGTATTCCGCTTATCTTCCTCATGAAGGAAGTTTTACTCCTATGAGCAGGTGAAAACTCGCCTCCTCCCCGACTTAGAGTGAAGCACGCTGGAGGGTAGTCATTTTTGGTCTTTCGGCCTTGTTGCTTTTGCACGAAGTTTCTGGTCCTGCTTCATCATCATCATCATCATCATCATCATCATCATCATCATTAGCGTGAAGCCCCGCCGATGTCCATTGATTTCAAGTCTCTGCTTTGCTACCATCTTTGGTCTCTTCTCATGTTGGGTGGTACCAAGCATCGACACGCTCTTCGTGATATGCATGGCATCAAGGCTGTGAGGCACAAGGTGGATCTTCCAAGATTAAGTCCCGTAAAAACAGACCTTCGTTTACAAAGCAGAGGCTCAGCGCTTTGCTTCTTTCCCGCTCCGCGCTTTTTGCTTCTTTCCCGCAGTGGGCAATCTTTCCAATTTTTCAACAGTCCTTTTCGCTTTTTCCTCCTACGCAGCGTTAGGCTTCGGGTTCGCTTCACCATCGAACAGATCCTTGCGCTTCTCCACGGGTCATCGCCGCTGGCCACCTTCGTCCCATGAACACGGTTTTCAAAGACCCGGATCTCTATCTAGTCGGGCGATACGCCAGGTCATCCATGCACCTTACGATCCGTAAAATTCGTGGACTACCCGCCTGTGAGATATATCCGTGAATCGAGATAGTCGCGGCACCATCGTGAGCAAAGGTGGCCTCATAGGAAATATTCTTTCTCTCAAAGGCCCCACGATTGACACGGGCGTTTGGCCAGGTCTAGCTCCTCTTCAAAGAGTCGCAGACATGATTGATGTCGCCTCGTTGTTTTGCCCTTCAATTAGCATACTCATGTGAATGTACCTCTTCATGCACAACCGAGGAAGGTTGTATCCACGCAAACACAAAGCCAAAGGCGTGTGCTTCTCCTGCTGCCATGGATTGACCATCGGTTTCGCTACCAAAGACGATGTTCCTGGATCCTTCCCAAATTCTGGTATTCAAAGTTCCTTGGATCATTTCCGCTATCTTCCCGCTTCTCCTCTCCTATCCAAGGGCCAACGCAGGAGCTTTGCTACCTTAGGGTCCGTGGAAATACCAAGAGGAGGATCGAAAGTACCACACCGATTTTCGAGGAGCTTTCCTCTTCTTGTATCGAGTGACGCCGACACCGACATATATAGACTCCGCGGCTCGCCCGATAAATGATGCAATTGTTCACACATGGTATTTCACATGTGGTAAATCCCGAGGACACACGATTTTTTCGCTTTTCGAACCGGTCGGCAGCTTGTTCCCTTGGGAAGACGTCGCGCTGTAACGACATGTTCTCGCCGGCTACGCGCCGGCCTTTTGTGCTTTACCTTCATCTCCGTGAGCCATGAGTGTTACTTTCAGCGTATCCTTGGGCCTGCATCCTTCATACAATGGAGTAACCACGCCTATCTCCAATGATCCAAATTTTGGCCTCTCTGCGGCAGCTCTTGTGTTATCCGCTCACTTGAGAAGCAGCCTGAATATGAGGGTCCCGCACCCAGCCTCCATCGTGTCGCCCCGCCAGCATCTTCATCTTCATGATCATGCCTTCGCCTTGATCTTCCTCATCATCATGTACGACATCTTCTACATGATGATCAGGTACATCATCACCGCTGTGATCATGTCCTCGAGATTCTTCGCCTTCGCCCGCCGGCCAAGGTGGTTGTCTTGTCGCCTTCCTCATTTCTCTTTCCCGCCCCCATGGACGACTTCATAGTCATCTTCATCACCTTGCCACCGATAGCCATCCATGAAACCACGCGAAGAGCAGTGGTCCTGCACCTGCCTTAATCCGGGTCCGCAATAAGGCTCTACAAATTGCATCTTCAACACGGACATCTTATCTCCGCCTCGCTTCTTTGAAGCATCTCGGTCATGAGCTCAAAAACCTATTCACGATTCCAGTTATTTATGACCATGGTCATCAAGGTAGAGCAAAACGTTTAGAACCAAGAAAAAATTTGGCATGACCTTTCTAAAATAGGATCAAAAGAATGCATAGTGACAAAATTTCACCAAACGGAAATGAATCAACATTCCGCAAAATATTGGCAACTATCGTGATTTCAAAAATTACCACTCGCAAACACAAACATATATGCAACACCACAAACATATGCAACATCACAAACATACATAGCTAGGCCGAAAAAGTGCATGTGCACGCTGTTGGAGCGGCTATGGAGAAAAAAAGTAGATCTACAACATGAAGATAGCTTTCCCTTATTTACCTATCAAAAAGGTAATTTCACCACTTAATTTTGATGAATCTATGGTGCAAATGAGGTGAGGAGGAGGAGGCAGCCAAAGCTTGGAGAAGGAGGTGGAGGGAATGAAGTGGAAAAGTGAGGGTAGGTGTGGCTATCCAAAATATCTCTGTTTAATGGCGATCACCGCAAATGCGCCTATTAGTATGATGATTAATGGTTGCACTCGCAGTGGTGCGCCATTAGTAGTTTTGCAAAAAGTAATATATATATATATATATATATATATATATATATGATCGGTTGCTTATTACTAGTTTAAACTAGTAATGGCGCATCTGTGACACGGTGCACCATTAGTAGTTTTAAAAAATGAATAAAAAAGAATATAAAGATCAAGATCGTTCTGTCTGCATGCGCCAGTTAGAACTAGTAATGGCGACTTTGCCCGGATGCCCATTAGTATGTATGAAAAATGGAAAAAATTATTACTAGTGGCGCACTGTGTGTGCTCATTAGTGTTTCCACACTAATGGCGATCACCTTAAAGCGCCATTAGATATATAGTAGTGGCGCACCACCGGACAGTGAGCTATTAGTGCCCATCCCATCTATAGCCCTTTTCCTAGTAGTGAAGGTAGACATGTGTTGGCTGAAATTGTTCAGAGACCAACCACAATTGCTCAAGTGATCACAACTTTGACTACAAACTATTTTCTATATAGAATGTGGAGGTGGAACAAGGACTAGAAATGGTTGGGAGAGAGAAGAGACAGAGAGAGAGAGAGAGAGAGTAGAGGGTGAGGGAGGGAGAGGATAAGGGAGGTAAAGGGAATACAGAGAAACCGAAAGCAATAAGTGCCCAAATATTTGAGAAAAGGACGGTAACAGAGGCGTAGGGGTGGTAAAGAGAGAAGGAGGGAAGTAGTCTGTCGAGTATTTGGAATGTGGACACTTGGAAAGTAAGTAAATCAATTTATAACTAAATAAAACTTTAGCTGGTATATTGCTGCGTGACAATCGATTTGAGGTACATGTCTTGCAATGATGCCAAGCTCCTATAGTGCTCCAGCGTGGAGGTTGGTGAAGATCCACCCCGCTTCATTACGGGATCCAATCCATTTCCACCCCACCACCGAGCTTCGTGGTTTCTCTCTCTAGCGGAGAGTAGTGCTACAAAGGCCGACGCAGAGTTCCGATCTTAGCATCCTTAGCGGGCGGTTGGTGCGATCTACTCCCATTCATATGGTCAATTGCGCGACTTGGCTGCATTTAAGGAGGAAGGGCTGGGTGAAGACAATGCAGGAAGGGCCCACGGGCTTAGAGGAATCGGGGCTTCGTACGCTGACGGTGAAGATGGAGGAGGAAGAAGAGTGTCGAGGTGCCATCCTTGATCCCCATCCTTTATATTATGGGAATGGAGGCGAGGCCTCTTCAATCGATGCCAAACAATTAACACGCCGCGAACGGGTGTTTGGGCCCCATCGAGAAGTCGAACGCCTCGTGAGATGCGCTTTCGTCAGAGGGGTTTAATTGCATGAGAGTGCACTGTTCTGCAAGATGAACCCCGAGGTGAATTAAATAGGATTGGTAACACAAGGACATCGTGTTCAAAATAGTGGCGGCAGGAGTCCAAAGATTTGATTTCTTCCCTAGCAATATTTCTCACGCCATGTGTCAGATCATCAAGCACCAAGTGAATGATCGCCAAGGTGATGGTGGGTTGAGCCTAGCCTTCGCTAGGCATCTAACACATAGGACATAGGTGGGCTCTCGCTTGTGCCGAGAAAACACGATCGCTGATTGGCCTGACCGACGGGAAAAAATGATTGGCATTTAGGCCCACGCTGCATAGGATTCTTACAAGATGAGACACTCATCCGCCATGCCCATGGGCCACCGCTTGACTGAATGCTTGGTCCACAAAGAACTACATGGGCCACTAGTAGATCCCCGCCGCCAAAGCTATCAAAGACCCAAGACCCGAACGAATCCGACAACACCCTCGCTTCCTTACTCGTCAAGGCATAGCAACTCCCCCGCCATGTGTGTCGGGGATTTCAATTTCGTCGACGTAGTCCACTATGTTACTGCTTTGCAAAGTTACGTGAGTCACCACCTCACTACACAAGACACATCCGTGACATTTTGGGCTTGAAAATTTTTCTGTCATACATATGACACTTCTATGACGATAATCGTGACAAAACCCTAAGATCATAGATGGTGGGCTCACTTATGACAAAAAGTATGACAAAATGGCTTTTCATCCCGGCGGGCTTGAGACGCAGCTGCATGACATTCTTTGGGCCGCCCATGAAGGAAAAAACCGTGGTAGCGAGGGGAGGAAAATTTCTGGAGTTGCGCTATGGTGGCCGGTCGGGCAAGAGCGCTGCTTTCTTGTACGCATATCGCTGCAGGTGCGAGGCATTGGCTCTAATCAGAGCGAGCGAGGCGTTGGTCTTAATCGAACCCGAGCGACAGAATCGGCAGTTACGACATCGAACCCGAGCGATCTATCGATTGTCGAATCGAACCCGATGGATATTCTTCGCATTATAAGCTAATCAAGCCGATCGATGTCGCCTTCTCACCAATAAAGAGCTGGGGGGGGGGGTTGTTGATGAGCAAGGAGCGGTGGTAAAGGTTTCCGGATGAACAGAACTGTGGGTGGGAGGGCGGATGAACATGAGAATGTGGAGGGGTGGCCGGAGGGTGGGTTGAACAGACCCTGTGGTGTGGAGGGCTGGATAAAGGTGAGACGGAGGGTGCCCGTGAGGATGGTTGAATAGTAGCTTGTGGAGTAACTCAGGTGGAGGTCATGAACAGAGCCTGTGGAGGCCGGAGGAGGCTGCAGGCCTGTGGAGGCCGGAGGAGGTACAGTGAGATGAACAAGATCCTGGAGTCTCAGCGCAGGTACACCACTCCCCGCCTGCTTTCAAATCAGAAGGCCACACAAGTCCGCTTTCATCCATTTTGCGGTACGCCACACCCCTCCCATGAATAGCACCTCTGCTTCACCGTAGGAGGTCCGTTTATCCGCTTTATGGCACGCCACACCCTCCCGATCATCAGGACCCCCACACCGTGAGAGGTCCGCCTCCGCTTTGCAGACCACACCTCCCGATCAACAGACCTTATTTCGACCGTAGGAGGTCCGCTTCTCCGCTCGCAGACGCCAGCCTCATTTCGACGCTTATTCCGCCCAAGCCGTTTTTCTACACGCTTGCTTTCCCGGGAACACGACGCATTCCGCTTTTCCCATGAACACGACACATTCCGCTGCCGCCCCATGAACACGACGATTCCGCGTTCCCCATGAACACGAAGGCCCAGACGATGCTCGAGACGGTTCGAACCCCCCAGATGTACACATATGTGGTCAGATTTTTTTTGCCCGCCGCTATGACGCAGCGCCGCGGCGCTACTACACATGGCGCCCCACAACCACCGATTAGAATCGTCAGAGAAGACAACGCCACGACGCCTCGACTGTGGGTCCCACCGCGGCCTTTGCGGAAAAATTAGCGGGGGTCCCAGCACCGGGGCTAACGCTTTTTTTTCAATTCACTTTTTTATAAGATCTAGCTGGGTCCCAGCAATGTGGGGGCGAATCGTTTGCCCGACGCATTTCTTTGTTATAAGATGTAGGGTGGGTCCCAGATGGGGGCGAATCATTTTTTTGCCCGACGCATCGGGAAAGATGTAGCGGGTCCCAGCAGGGGGGAATCATTTTTGTCCGGACGCACTTCCTTGCGGCAAGGTGTAGCGGGGGTCCTAGCAACACGGGAAAAGTTTTTTTAAATATGGTGGCCCGTCGTGGGTCCCCGCCATCGTGGAGGAATAATTATTTTTGCGATAAAAGGAGGCACTTTTGTCGGCGGGTCCTAGCGCCTTCCACGACAAACGCCGATGGAAGCCTTTGCGACCATGACCACACCGCCGAGGCACCGGCGGTGGATGACGGCGAGGCCAGGAAGGGACGACGCGGAGCCGGGAAGACGCGGCAAAGGATGCCCACGTAGAGGAGACGAGGGTTCACCGTTCGGCAAAGGTGAGGCCGCCCCGCAGATAATAGGGGGTGGGTAAGAGGGATGGCCCGCCCGGGAGTAGTAGGGGCGGTGAGGCCTCCGCCGACGCAGCCGGCCACGGAGGCGTGGCATGATGCACCACAGCTGGTTTGGGCGGCCGAGCAAGAAGACCGAGGTTGAAGAAGCACTACCCCTGGATGGACATCGACGGTCACCGGAGCTAGAATCGATATTGACTAAGTTGACAAAACCTCCGCCCTCGCCAACTTAGTAGGCCCACAAGTCACCCGCCACTATACTCGGTCCCAAATGGGAGTATTCATTTTTTGTGCGAATAAGGAACTTCCTTGCATATAAGATTTAACGTGGGTCTGAGTTCAGAGCGGCCAAGGCCCCCGCGTTTGAGCCCGAGCAGGAAGAGAGAATTAAGGCACGACCCGTTGGATGGCCATCCAAAAGTCAGCAAAGGCCAACCATTTTTAGGAAAGCCTCAAATTGTGGAAAAAATGCCCATCTGCCATTATTTTTAATAATTTACAGCCCATTTGCTAATTCCAAGGTTTTTGGATCCCATATTCTTTTGTTAGCATCACATCCCATATTGTCCATGGTTAAAAACTTATATAAATTTTGCATATTTCAAAAGGGTCCGATTGTTTTTAATCCCAAATTTCACTACATTCAAACTTATTTTAAAAATAAATGTATATCAATATAAAATGCAACAAATTCTCCATTAATAAAAAATTAATGTAATTTAAAATCTCAAATGAAAAAAAAGATATTTAAAACTAACTGTGGTTTGATGTTTTTAAAATGTAAACCCCATTTTCATTACAGATGGGCCATTTTCCCACCAATGAAAGCTCTTGTCTTGATGTCTTGAAAGATTTGCAGCCCAACAGCCCCCAAAGCGATTTCGGCAAATCACAAAAAACGGGCTGTTCGTGGACCCATATCGCCTCTACACGCAAAAGATTTCCCGAAGAATGTTGTCAACATTGACCACGCCGGAGCACCAAGGTGGACGACGCAGGCCCAGGAAGGGACGACGCGAGCCGGGAAGATGCGCAGGATGCCCACGGAGAGGAGTACCAGGTTCACCGGTTCGATCATGTGGAGGGCCGCCGCCGCAAGGCCCAGAGGTGGGAGTAGAGGGGATGAGGCCTCAACGCAGACAGCCACTAGAGGCGGAAGGCGATCTCCCGACGGTTTTGGCGGCCGTGCAAGAAGAGCGGCGATTGAAGAAAGATGACCGCTTGATTCAAATCCAACGGTTATTGCTAGAATCGCTTGTTGACTGTTGAGTCCCCAGGCCAACATAGTAGGCCCGGTCACCCTCCCAACCGGCGCCCCAATGTAAGGGGAGCAATCATTTTTTTTCACAGAATAAGGAGGCGTTGATTGCAGCCGGCAAGTGGAGGGGTAGGGGCGGGGTCGCACGGATCACAACGGGCCACAAGAGGTGGGAGGGCGGCCGTAGTTTAGGCGGCCGAGTAGGAAGATCGAGATTGAAGAAGCACGGCGTAGAATCGGTTCACCGACAAAGCCTTTGAAAACAAGTCACCCAAATCGGGTGTACAGCCCATTTGCTATTATTTTTATAATTTTACCATTTTCTAATTCATATGGAATTTATTGCAGCCCATTTTCCATTTTTAGAATTGTGCCATTTTTGTCAAGACCGGGTCAAAAACTTAACTAAATATGGGGAAATTTTTGGAAACAAATATTCTTAATCCAAAAATTAATGGCCATACTAAAACAAATTTAAAAATAAGTTAGTACTATGTCATGTTAAATCCAATGAAAACGATAATATATGTCACATCCCTAGTTCGTATGCTCAATAGCTAGTCATTTGTGCATCATGTTTAAATTTCATTTAAATGTGAAATGAGGATTGGTGAACCCTAATCATTTCTAAATGACCCAAATAAAAGGCTCCAAAAAGGTCCAAGAAAATGCTCATGTTCTTCCTAAAATATTGGAAGATAAAAATCAAACCAATATTTTTAGGAGCTCAAATATTTATTTTGGGCATTGGGATTAATCCAAAGAATTATTTTGCTTTGGATATATAAATGTTATATATATTATAAATGTCCAAGAATTATGTCATTTATTAAGGAGCTCTAGAATAATATAGTTAGCCCTCGCAAAATTGGCATAAGAAATAAAATGATTTAGTATTTTAAACTAAATCAAAACAAATTGCATAAAACAAAAAAAAAAAGAGATAAAAGGAAGCTTTACTGGCCTCCCTGGCCCCAAAGATCGGCGGTCTGGCCGCCCGCCCACCCTCCCGGCCTCGCCCGACAGGGGGGCCCCCGGCCCCGCCGGCCACGCCACCTCGCCTGGGCGCCCCCCGCTCGAACGCCTGACGACGCCACGACGCCGTCCTTCCCACTCTCCCGCCTCCCCCCGATTTTCTTCTCCCTACCACTTTGCCGCCAACTGCCGGCCCATCCCTCCCCCTCCGCGGTCCACGCCCGGGCTACGCCCCCAAGCCGCAAGACGCCGGAAGGGGAGCCGCCATCAATCGCCCCGCCGACCGAGATCGCTGGCATCGACGCCCCCGACGCCCGAGCCGCCGGTTTCCAGAACCCGGTGAGCTCCGCCACTCCCTCTCCGGAGCCGACGACGCCAGTTTTCCCCACCTGCCGAGCACTCGCCGCCGCTCATGTCGCCGCCACGCCCTTTAGCCACCGCAGCCGCAACCGCACGCCACTGCCCTTTCGTGCCACGAGGGTGCCGCAGGCCCCCTGGCCTCCCCGGGCGCCGGGCCGCCCCCGCCGAGGAAGCTCCCGCCGCCACGAGCTATGTCCCGCGAAAGCCCCCCCACTCTCCCGCGGTCCCATCGATGCCGCGAGCCTGGCTTTAGGTGGTCTCCGCCCCAATGGTGGAACGGCGATCTCAACCTCCGCTGGTCGGGCTGCGAAGCCGGGCGGTTTGACCTCACATGGGTTCACCTCCCGGTCGTGAAAGGGGGCCCACCGCTAATTTTAGTTAGATTAGTTTAGTAAATTAACCTTTAACTAAACGTGTCACCGACGGGGCCCCATACGCCGTTTGACTAGGTTGATCCGACGCAGGTTTACGCAGTCGACGATTTATCCATTTTTTTCCGATTTAAATTAATCGAAATTCCGTAAAATGATTTAAATTTCAAAATTCATAAAATTCAACCGTAGCTCGATTGAAATAATTTATATATGAAAAATTATCAAAAATGCAATCTTTCCATCTGTACTAGTTTCATGCATGACAAACCAACTTATATATGCTGAATATAAGGAAACACATTATGGCATATTAAGAGACTTAAATTAGAATTGCATTTGAGCTTAGGGTTCAAATGGACTTCAAACCAAATGAGTACTAGTTGCATTAGCTCAAACAACCCACATCTTCATGCCATGTTCATGCATCATATTGTTGCATATGCTTGTGTATTGATTGTTGGCACTGCTCTTCTCGATAGGACTTGCCCGAGACCGCTCCAGAGTACCGCCTATGAAGCAAAGGCCTCCCTTGTTGATCTACCGCAAGCAAACCCCTTGTTCATTCCGAAAACCCTACTCTCGCCCCGCCTCGCTATTGCATTAGGACAACAACGATTCATCCTACATTGTGTCTGGTAGTTGAACCCATTCCTCCGCATGACCTCATTGCCACAAGAATAGTTAAAACCCACTAGCATGTGTAGGAGTTGATTGAGCCATGTTGTGTTCCTACCATGCTATGCCCGCTATTGCTTAGAGTTGTGTCGTCCGTCTTTGGGAATGAATTGGAGTGTTACGATATGTTCCGATGCGAGGGAACGTGGGAACACGATTTGGTAAAGGTAGCGTGAGAGGCCATGTAGGAGTACATGGTGGGTTGTCTCACCGAACCGCCCTAAAATCGAAGTTCTATGTATGTTGTCCAATGACTCGACATTACCACAATTGGGCTCCGCAAAGCCCTCTCGACTTATTAACCGACTTGATCTCCGCCCAGAGTCAACTAGTTTCCGTGTTTGTAGGTAGTGCTATTTTTCTCAAGTGGCACCCGCAGGGGGCTTGGGAGATTTTCAGGTACCGTGGCAATTGGGTTAAGCCACCCGGGGTCGTGGAGGACACCCCCCGGATCTCCTTACGGATGGAACCCAATAGGCGATAAACCTGGCTAGAGTCTTGTTTAGTCGTCGGGCGACTCTCGCCAAAGCTTCCGCTTAAGGGCCGAGATACATGATGTGTACACGTAAGTGGCTAGAGGTGAAGAAGCACCCCGCAGGTTAAATGATCTATTCAATAGCCGGTCCATGGATATGGACTTTTGGATGCTTACATGGTACATAGACAACTTGAAGTGGATACTCTAAAATGCTCAAGAAAGTGTGAGTACTATGGATGGTCTTCGGGGAGACGGGATTAATCCATAGTAGTGTATTGTGTGGTGATTAGTGGACTGTAGCACCATATCACCTCAAAGAAGTTCCGTAGTCGAGAACAGATAGCCACAGAGTTAAAGTGGCTTGTGAACTAAACCCCACATTACCCTCTTGATACAAGTGCATGTATGATAGGATCGTAAGTCTTGCTGAGTATTTGTACTCATGGTGCTTTATTTATGTTTTTGCAATGAGACTTGGTTTACTAGTGTTCTCGTGGACTTATTTAGTAGCTTGTACCTCCCACGATCTTGATCGGATGTTGTAGTTAGTCGCTTTCATTTTTCATTTGTAGATGTCCCTTGCATATGTAATGCTTCCGCTTGTTGCTTGTATGTTCGATGATGGGTCTTGTGACCCCCTTGAATATATGCTATGATGGCTCTTCCGAGCCTTTATCTACATGAGTTGTTGAGTTATGCGGATGCCATGTTGTACCCCATAACTTGCATGTTATGCGACGGTAATGTGTATTGCTATGTGGGATCCGACTATCTAGTTGTTTATCTTTAGTAGCCCTTCATCGGAAATGTCTCCTAGTGTTTCCATCGAGCCCGTAGCTTGCTACCGCCCAACACTTAGGCTGGCCGGCAGTGTCCTTCTTCGTCTCGTTCCGCCCTTCGGGAAATGTCACGGATGAACACCGAGTCCTTTAGCCCAAAGGCTAAGCCGGATTCACTCCCATGACCGACACGCTCGATGTTGGGTCATGGATGCTCCCCGTAAGTTTGTGCCACTTTGGGTTTACGAAGCCATGTCACCCGGCCTTATCATATGGATGCTAGCGACACTATCATATACGGCCAAAGGCTTAAACGGTCCCGCAAAGGTAAGGCGACACCGGGGATACCGTATGGAGGCCCAAAGTGATATGAAGTGTTACATGCTAGATCGATGTGGCATTGAGTCGGGTCCCAAGGGTATCAGCCCGATCGTCAGAGGATTACCAAGCCAAACCGGTCAAGTTGAGTCTAGAAATTCTTTAGTTATGTAAGGGAATTGATTGTGGGAAGGAACGAAGGCTTTTTTACTCCTTATACCTCGGCCTTCTGACGAAGTCATCCTATCTTTTCAAGGGGTTAAGGAACTAGGCTTCTTCCGCCTATTAGATCACGGTTACTACTCCGTAGTTCCATAGGATTGGTGGTCGAGTCATATTCCAGCCGAGTACTCCAGTAGCCTGCTTAGTACTATCCCGTAACCTTAAGTGATGATGTTGAGTATGTTACTACCCCATTTTAAGGATGTCTCATTCCAGCATTTTACCGTATGCGCCGGAATTGCCCTAGGAGTTCGAGATACTAATTTCCTTGTTCTACATTCTGGGGTATAGTTGATGCCGATTCCGCCTTTTCGCTTCTCGTGATGTCACTGCGTTCGCTGTCGAGTCGAATCACGGAGGTGGGATGAGGATCCTCCCACCAGCCTTCGCAAGAGTTCATGTTAGAGATGGAGAGGAACAAGAGTGAGTCTAACCGCCTGCACGGACGAGGAGAACACCGCACATCGGTTCAAAGGGTCCGCCCATTCATGACTTCATCCGCTTGCACCCACCCCTTTCATCACTCCATCGAGGCCGATGGATGACCGGCCCGAGCACACACAAGCCCGCTCGCGAACGTAGCAAGAGACAAGGTCACCTATGCCACATACCACCGGAAGGTCCCGCTAGTCTTTGGCAACTATGAGGCTATGCTTCCACTGGCATTCCTACCGAGGGATTTCACCGAGGCTTTTCGAGCATCACATTCCTCGTGCCCTCATCGATCGCAAGAGAGAGGAGTTCGTAGTTCACCCAGTAAGATGCTTTGATGCTTACCAGAGTTTGAGAACCCGCCCTATGCCATAAAAGTGTCCACGACCCAAGAAGCGGCTAGGTTCGAAGGGTCTCAACCCAAGTTGCGCCGTGATTCCACTTGCATCATTGGATACGCTCCAAGCTCTTGTGAACAAGGCCATCAATGCAAGACACACCACTTACGAGGAGTCTCAGCACACCCGTGATTTGGGATCTTCTTCCGCCCAGCTCTGGCGGATTTGGGTTCCAACCCCTTCCTCCCGGATATTCACCAAGGCCATCTCATTGGTGCCTCCCCCAACAGATGTTCCACCCAGCTACGGACCGCTTGCCGGGGTCCCGCCCAACTTCGTGGACTTGCTTTACCGGGAAGCCGGACACTATGCACGGATCGCCTCGATTAGTTATGCTCCACCCAGCCCGAGAAGCCGTTGTGGTAAGCCCACGAAGATGATCGTCAAGTCAGCCCCATCGAACGTGGACGGTGCATCACGCCCGCCTAGTAATGCTCATGATGATCCGGATGCTTTGGTACACTCCTTGTCAATTGTCACCAAAGATCGGTTCTTCGACATCGAGCGCCTCACCTTCATTTCAAAGCTATGCTAATTTGCACAACATGTCATTTTGTGATATGCCCTTCCACTAGTCATTCAAACTCCCGGATCCAAATGGCAAACTTCTAGTGTGCCATGGTAACAGATTCTTGTATGATTTGTATTCCTTGCATCACTTATAGCCCTCAAGTCACAGATATTAACATCATCTTGGGTATGGACCGATGACACCATTATGCCAAGATTGATTGTTACACCGGTTCTTCAGCCACACCCCTCCGCAAGATAGTCACCGCTCCACTAGAGTTGCAAGGCCATTATTCACTTAATGCCACCCTCTTCCGCACTTGAAGATATTCCGAGTCCGTGACTTTCCGGATGTCTTTCCAAGGAACTGCAGGTGTTCCACCCGACGAGATGTAGAGTTTGTTAGATCTTATCCCGAACCGCCCAATCTCTAGGAGACCTTACAAGATGGCACCCTTAGAACTAGCCGAGCTTAAGAAACAACTTGATGAGTCCTTGCAAAAGGGTTTCATCCCCCTAGTTCTTTCCTGGGCTTCCCCGGCCCTTCCAAGAAGAAGGATGGTACGGACCGATGGTTGTAGATTATCGTCCCCTAATTTGGTCACGATAAAGAACAAATATCCGCCCCAGATCAACGACCGTATGATCATCCCGATCCTCGCCTTTCCAAGATGGATTTGAGGTTAGGCTACCACCAAATCAAGATCAAACGGGACATCCCCAAGACAGCCTTTGTCACTGTTATGGCACAGTAACCCCATGTCCTTTGGCTAACCAACGCCTCCACCACATTCTCCCGCTTGATGAACTCGATTTTCATGGAGTACTTAGATAAGTTCGTGGTTTACCTCGATGATATTCTTATTTACTCAAGAACAACAAGAGCATGCCAACATCTTAGACTTTGGAAAAACTCGAGAGCACCGCTTTACGCCAAGTTCTCCAAGTGTGAATTTTGTTGCCGTATGACCTACCTCGCCACGAATCTCGTAAGGGCATTGCTGTCAATCCCGAGAGAGTTAAGGCCGTTGATTGACTCCACCAAACCGCTAAACAAGTTAGAGTTTTTGGTCTAGCCAGCTATTGTCCCTTTGTTGAAAACTTTCCAAAGTAGCTAAACCCTCACAACTTCTCAAGAAAGATAAAAGTTTGAGGGTCCCCAACAGGAGTAGCGGAACCAAAAGACGCCTGACTTCGCTCCCATACTTGTGTCACCGGATTTCACTAAAGACTTTGTTATCATCCGCCCACAGTGGACTAGGTTGTATTCTTATGCAGGATCGCCATGTGATTGCCTATGCATCTCGAACGCATCCACACGAGGAGAATTATCCACACATGATCTAGAGCTTGAGTAGTCTATGCACTCAAGACCCACATTACCTCCTTTGGTAGATTTACACCACCACCGAGTCTCAAGTTATATTCACCCAACCAGATCTGAACCTTAGGCAAAGACGTTGGTTAGAGTTGATCTCAGACACACTTAGGGATTACCTACACCTTGCAAAGCTAATGTCATGGCGGCCTAAGTAAACTTATTGCAACAATTCAAAAGAGGGCCAACCACTTCTCCATAAGGAATTTTAAGCTTAACCTTCACATTGCTCCTCATGGATTTTTCTACCTTGGTGGCTAAACCACCTTGAGGATCGGATTATCGCGCTCAAAAGGGAACGGGTATTTTGATCAAGAGAAACATTAAGAAGGAAGTTGGTGGATGTTTTCATGGATGATCGTGGTGTTGTTTTTTCGTGAATCGCCAGGTTCCAAGAATCAACATCTTCGATAACCGATTCTTAAGGAGGCACATGAATCTCTCTCACGATTCATCCCGTAGTACTAAGATGTATCAGAACCCAGAGGTTCCGTGGACTAGGATGAAGAGAGAAATCGCCGATTCGCTAAATTGTGACGCTTTGTCGCGCTAAGGCAGAGCATCAAAGACCTGGGGCACCCTTCAGCCTTTAGCTATTCCCGATGGAAATGGGAAAGTTGGTATGGACTTCATCACCGGCTTCCAGACCAAGAGAGGGAATAACGCTTCTTCGTAGTCATTGATCCCCTCCAAAGTGGCTCACTTCCCACCGCTCGAGAGAGACACGCCAACCCCGATTTATATATTTCTAATAGTATCACTTCAGGTGTTCCACTAGAGATCAATTCGACCGGGGCCTTTTTCACTTTCATTTCGGGAGAGTTTCCAACGCCATGGGAACCCATCTTTTTCAAGACCTTTCCACCCCAAAAGTGGTCGGGAAAGGGTCAACCAAATTCTCAAGACATGCTTAGAGCTTGCTATCTCATTCATGGATTGGGAGAAATGTCTTTTTCCGAGTTTGTTTATAACAATAGCTATCAATCCAGCCTCAAGAAAGCTCCTTTGAGATTCTCTATGGACTAAGATGTCGAACAATTGAACGGTCAAACCGTGAAAGACAATTTTGGACCGACATGATCCAAGGGAAGAGCAAGTTCGATCATTCGTGAGAATTTGAAACAGCCCAGCCTCGTAAAAGAGCCAAGATGATCATCATCATAAGGATATGACTTTAAGTTACGAAAAGCTTACCTTCGGTTACTCCTTTGAAGGGTACCCATCGCCCTTTATCAAAGGCAAGTTGGCCTCGTTACATTGGTCCTTTTCATTCTCGCTAAACGAGGAGAGGTTGCCTACCAGTTGAACTACCCCACATCTTTCAGTTCATGATGTCTTCCACGCCTCTCAACTCAGCGTGTTTTGATCCTATCCGGAGGGACCATAAACCTTGATCTCCAAGATAACCTCACATACCGAGAGTACCCGTCGGATTCTCGATCAAGGAACGGTCACCGACCCATAACATCAAGTTTTCAAGGTTCAGTGGTCTCATCATTCCGAAGAGAAGCTACTTGGGAGCGAGAAGATCGCCTTCGACGAGTACCCCGCTTTTCCGTTATTTAATCTCGGACGAGATTCTTTCAAGGGGGGAGTTGTCACATCCCTAGTTCCGTATGCTCAATAGCTAGTCATTTGTGCATCATGTTTAAATTTCATTTAAATTGAAATGAGGATTGGTGAAACCTCAATCATTTCTAAAATGACCCAAATAAAAGTTGATCCAAAAGGTCCAAGAAAATGCTATGTTGTTTTCCCAAAATATTGGAAGAGATAAAAATCAAACCAATATTTTTAGGAGCTCATAAGTATTTATTTTGGGCATTGGGATTAATCAAAGAATTATTTTGCCTTGGATATATAAATGTTATATATATTATAAATGTCCAAGAATTATGTCATTTATTAAGGAGCTCTAGAATAATATAGTTAGCCCCTGAAAATTGGCATAAGAATAAAATGATTTAGTATTTTAAACTAAATCAAAACAAATTGCATAAAACAAAAAAAACAAGAAAAAGGAAGCTACTGCCTTCCTCCCCGGGCCGCCTAAAGATCATGGCTGCCCGCCCACCCCCTCCTTGCCTTCGTTCGACAGGGGGGGCGGTTCGACGCGCCCCGCCACGCCACCTCTCGCGCCGGCGCCCCTCGCCCTCGAACGCCTGACGACGCCACGACGCCCCGTCCTCCCCCCTTCTCGCCTCCTCCTCCTCGATTTTTCCTTCATACCAAGCTGCGCCCCACCCTGCCGCGCCATCGCCCCTCGCCCTCCCGGCCCGCCCGCCAGGGCTACCCCGCAAGCCGCAAGACGGAAGGGGAGCTCGCCATCGAGCTCGACCCCCGCAACCGAGATCGCCCGGATCGACGCCCCCCGAGCCCCCGGCCTGAGCCCTTCACAGAATCCCGGTGAGCTCCGCCACTGCCTCTCCCCAGAGCCGATCGACGCAGCCTTTCCCCACCCCCGAGCACTGCCCTGCTCATGTCGCCGCCCCCTAGCCACCGGCCCGAACCAAGCACGCCACGGGCCGTGCCACGAGGGTGCCGCGAGCCTCGGGTGGCCTCCTGGCGCAGAGCCGCCCCCGCCGAGCCCGAAGCTCGGCCGCCAGATGCTCCCGAGCCCGACCCCACGGTCTCCCGCCCCACGGATGCGCGGGCCCGGCTTCTAGGTGGTCTCCGCCCCAATGGTCGCGAACGGCGATCTCAACCTCCGCCGCCGGGTCGCCGGCCGGAGGCGGTTTGACCTCACCGACCGGGTTTGACTTGGTCGCGACAAGGGCCCCCCGCTAATTTTAGTTAGGATTAGTTTAGTAACTAATTAACGCCGTTAACTAATCGGTCACCGACGAGGGCCCCAACGCCGTTTGACTAAGGTTGATCCGACGAGGTCGACGCAGTCGACGATTTATCCATTTTTTCCGGATTTAAATTAACGAAATTTTAAAATGATTTAAACTTCAAAATTCATAAAATTCAACCGTAGCTCGATTGAAATAATTTATATATGAAAAATTATCAAAAAATGCAATCTTTCCATCTGTACTAGTTTCATGCATGACAAACCAACTTATATATTGAATATAAGGAAACACATTATGGCATATTAAGAGACTTAAATTAGAATTGCATTTGAGCTTAGGGTTCAAATGGACTTCAAACCAAATGAGTACTAGTTGCATTAGCTCAAACAGCCACATCTTCATGCCATGTTCATGCATCATATTGTTGCAATGTTTGTATTATTGTTGGCACTGCCCTTCCGATAGGTTCTTGCTCCGAGACCGCTCCAGTAATGCCTATGAAGCAAAGGCCCCTTGTTGATCTACCGCAAGCAAACCCCTTGTTCATTCCGATAAAATCTTCTCGCCCCGCTCGTATTGCATTAGGACAACAACGATTCATCCGCTACATTGTGTCAAGTTGAACCCATTCCTCCGCATGACCCCATTGCCACAAAATAGTTAAAACCCACTAGCATGTGTAGGAGTTGATTGAGCCATGTTGTGTTCCTACCATGCTATGCCCGCATTGCTTAGAGTTGTGTCGTCCGTCATTGGGAATGAATTGGAGGTTACGATATTTCCGATGTCGAGGAACGTGGAACACGAGGTAAAGGGAAGGTGAGAGGCCATGTAGGAGTACATGGTGGGTTGTCTCACCGAACCGCCTCTAACGAAGTTCTATGTATGTTGTCCAATGACTCGACATTACCACACATTGGGCTCCGCACCCAAGCCCCTCGACTTATTAACCGATTGATCTCCCCCAGAGTCGAACTAGTTTCGTGTTTGTAGGTAGTGCTATTTTTCTAAGTGGCACCCCAGGGTGGGCTTGGGACAGATTAGGCATGTGGCACGGGTACCAAGTGGCACCCGGATGGTGGGCTTGGGAACCCGCCACATCGTTGGGGTGGGGGAAGCCGGATCTCTTACGGATGGAACCCAATAGGCGATAAACCCGGCTAGAGTCTTGTGGGGTTAGTCCGCTCCCTCGCCAAAGCCCCTGGGGCCGAGATACGATGTGTACATGGCGTAATAGAGCGGGTGAAGAAGACACCGCAGGTTAACATGATCTATTCAATAGCCGGGTCCGCGGATATGGACTTTTGGATGCTTACATGGTACATAGACAACTTGAAGTGGATACCTAAAATGCTCAAGAAAAGTGTGAACTATGGATGGTCTTCGAGGGAGACGGGATGAATCCATAGTAGTGTATTGTGTGGTGATTAGTGGACCTGTAGCGCCATATCACCTCAAAGAAGTTCTCGTAGTCGAGAACAGTGATAGCCACAGAGTTAAAGCTGGCTTGTCGCAACTAAACCCCACATTACCCTCTTGATACAAGTGCATGTATGATAGGATCCGATAAGTCTTGCTGAGTACCTTTGTACTCATGGTGCTTTATTTATGTTTTTGGCGAGACTTCGGTCTTACTAGTGTTCTCGTGGACTTCGACGAGTAGCTTGTACCTCAGCTACGATCTTGATCGGATGTTGTAGTTAGTCGTGCTCTTCATTTTTTCATTTGTAGATGTCTGCACTGCATATGTAATGCTTCCGCTTGTTGCTTGTATGTTTCAGATGATGGGTCTTGTGACCCTCGCTTGCAATATATGCTATGATGGCTCTTCCGAGCCTTTATCTACATGAGTTGTTGAGTTATGCTCGTGATGCCATGTTGTACAGACATACTTGCATGTTATGCGACGGTAATGTGTATTGCTATGTGTGGATCCGACTATCTAGTTGTTTATCTTTAGTAGCCCTCTTATCGGAAATGTCTCCTAGTGTTTCCACCGAGCCTCGGTAGCTTGCTACCGCTCCGAACACTTAGGCTGGCCGCATGTGTCCTTCTTCGCTCCTCGTCGTCGTCCTTCGGGAAATGTCACGATGAACACCGAGTCCTCGTTAGCCAATGCTACACCGGATTCACTCACATGACCGACACGCTCATGTTGGGTCATGGATGCCTGTCCTCGTAAGTTTGTGCCACTTTGGGTTTACGATTAGCCATGTCAGCCCGGCCCTTATCATATGGATGCTAGCGACACTATCATATACGCGCAAAAGGCTAAACGGTCCCTGCAAAGGTAAGGCGACACCTGGGGATACCGTATGGGAGTCGAAAGTGATATGAAGTGTTACATGCTAGATCGATGTGGCATTGAGTCGGGTCCCGATAATATATCGCTGAAGAACAAAATTCAAAAAACTAATATCCCATTTGCTCGCTCTTGAAGATTTGCAGCCCAAGAATTGAGAAAACAAATAGACCTAGCTTGGGTATTTTTCAAAAGAAATATCGGGCTACCTATTTTCCAAAGAACTGTGCATGAGCATTTAGCTTTATTTATTTATTTACTTATCTATGTTTAGGGACCATGAGCATGTACCTGCCGGATTCATGTGAGAGCGCCCTTCCAGCTAATTATGGGCTTCTATTGGGCCTTCATCATGGGCTGATGTTATCAACAAGTGGAAAATGTGTTCCATACTAAAAATAGTATGAGCTATGTACGAGACGGGCACTAAAGGATCGAACCCTGCAACAACTTCCAAAACATTGTGTTTGTCGCTCTAACAACACATTTATAGTCAACCAATGATTTAAATATACTATCGATTGTACATTGAAAACAAGCAAAGAGCAAAGAACCAGTTGGGTGCAATGTAAAAGAAGGTGCCAAGAGTGAAGACGCAGCTTCTTCCAAACCAAACATCATCCATCATTCCAAAAGGGCTACCAAAAATAACAAGTATATGCATCAAACTAAATAAAGATCCTACTACACCAAGTGTACTGATCTAACTAATCTGCTGCTTAGACGTTACTATTTATTAAGCTATGGAGATTGGTCGACGGCTTGAACTAGATGGGTGCTCGACGGCGAAACTCCAAACAGGTCAAGTCCGATACTTATGCACCTCTCTCCTACTTTGGGCTGCAGAGCATGGCACATATTAGGGTATGGTATGCAGAGACGATGGTACGTGTACACACAGCTTTGCTCGATGAACGAAACCGCTCGCCATCATGATCCTTGCCGCGGTTATCTCCTAGTTAATCGGATAATTCATCCACATCACGAGAGCGCTGTGGCTACTTACCAGCCTCCATAAAAATTCCTAAAGGCCCGAGAAGCCGGATCCTCGCTCAAAGACCTTGCAAAGGATCGTGATTGTATTCCGCAAACAACATGTCCGCAGAGCGCGAACGATCATCAATCTTTCGCCTTGTTCGACGAGCCAGAACCACCGCAATCGCCATGCCGCTTTTCTTTGAAAGGTTCGGGATTAGGAAGGATAGGGACACCAAAGCGCCTACACATCATATCAAGTTGAGTCAAATAAAAGGGCTCTTGATTTAGTCAATCTTAAGAACAGCATGTTCGAGCATGAATATTTTTTAACAAATGTTGACATAATATAAGCAAGCCATCATGATATCATAAGAAAGTAACATACCGCAGAATAGCCCTTTGTAGCGATGATCGGAGGAGGCCAAGAAACGCCCAGCCATAGAAGGAGTCGACACGAAATGAAGCCCTTGTGTTCAATGGCATCGAGAATCATGGAGGATGTATGATCCTACGATGGACGGCAGATTTATCAACTTACCACAAAGGACTGTCAGATAGGCGAGACCGCGTTGAAGAACGCAATTAGCCTGAAATCTTTCTAATTCCTGATCTTGTGGGCACTTGGCGATTACAACCTTGAGCAAATCAAACTTGGTATCATGTTGGCTACCGAAGATTCCGAGTATTTTGGGTCATGTAGCAAAGAAGGCAAAGGTTAATCAAAGGAAGGGGATCCATCGCCGGTGTAGACCTCCACGAGCATCCAAGAACGACCGGCCAACGAGAACCATCCAAGACGTGTTCATGTCGCACTCCAAGAGATACCGTAATGTAGCCGAGGTCGACGGGATCGGATCGCAGTGAAGGGGGTTGATGCTCGCCACCCACGATCATTATGCTCCATGACATGCCGCTTCAAGATCAGCGCGCCGAATTAAGGAGCTGGCTTAAAAGGTCCGCCCGAGGGCTTTGTTCATGTACCATCACTCGCAGCTTATTTTCCTTCGCCTCCATTTTCTATACATCGATCTATATTTACTTACCATAAGGTTGGTAATCAAGAAGTTTAATGTGCATTGCTCTGGTCACTCTTTTACTGTGACAGACTTACATTTATAGCTACTTGGTTATGTAGCATCCTCTTCATCTTATCTAAAATATTCTCCATTTTTTCTATATTATCACATCTATATTTACTTTAATAAAAACGAATAAAGGCAATGTTTATGAAGAAGATTCTCGTGGTAAACTTCATGGACGGCCTTTATAGAACCTGCTTCACCAATAATGTAAGTTTGTCCATCTGCCTTCAAACTTTGTTGTATATTTGGTTAGGGATGACTACAGCTGTTTATTTTTGGTCTTTGCATCAAATTGTATGTTTAAAGTTTATATTCCTCTGTTTCAAAATAGATGACCCAATTTTGTACCGTTAGTATAAAGTTGGGTCATCTATTTAGAACGGAGGAGTTCTTCATAAACAAAAGTTTGTTCTTTCAATTTAAGTTTTCGCCAGGCCAACCAAGTTCCTTATTCATACCATAAATTAAAGTAAACAGAGCAAGTGATCTGCTGCAATCGCATGTATGCTTCGTTTTTCATCCGTAATCCAGGTGTGGTGAACCTACCCACTACAAAGAAATGTCATATTCTGCATTGTCTTAACTATGAACAATGTCATATCATTTCATTATTCCTCCGTCCAAAATATTGTCATTGAAATGGATGTATCTAGATGTATTTAGTTCTAGACACATCCATTTTGATGACAACTAATTCGACGAGGGAGTATTATTTAAACCGCTCTTTATTTGCCAACTGAAATGGGATAAATTGACAACACACTAACCATTGATACTTATGAATTCTTGATCAGAATCCAAGGTGTCGGAAGCTGCCAACTCCTTCACAATGTCATTTTCTGCCATGTCTTGACCTGAACAATACCATATTGTGTTAATGCAATTTAAACTGGTCACTTCATTCCAAGAAGAAATGATGAATTGTCGCATCGACATTTTTACGAAAACCTGCCATCTGGTCTGCTTGTTTATCTTTCGAGTGAGGAAGATTTAAGTGTCGAAGCTTTAGTCTCATCATCTTGCTTACCGCTATACCAGAGTTTCCCAAAGAGGCTAACCTTTTGGACTCTATTGAAGTGTCGTCGGTTTTGTATATTATTTTGTCGGCGTGTTTATTTGCACCGTGGCATCTTTGATGCCCAAAGCATGTAATCTGCTATCTTCTTGTGCTTTATTATCATAGTCGCGAACTTTGATGCCTGTGGATGTAATATGCTGTAATTTCTTTCTTGTATAGTCTAAGTTTTTCTTCTTCACGATGCTGCAGCTTATTTTATCGCCTTCCCCAAGAATCGCCAAAACCGAAATTACGGTACATAATCGGGTCCATGCAATCATTGTAGGTTGGGCTCAAACGGTCGAATGCTAACGGCCGGCAACATCCCGAATGAACCCCACCCATGATTGTGCGAATCAAATCACGGCTTTAACAGCCAAATTGTCTCGTCCTTCTTGGCCCAATCAGACATCGTCGTGAGCAGCCGATGCAAACCGGCCGTAGTTAGCCCAACTATATGACGGCATTTAATGCCAAATTAATATAGGGCCAAATGTTAAACGGTCCTTAAGAGGCCAAACTAATGTCGTCGAATACTAAGTGGGCCTCTAGCAAGTGGGCCCAAAAGCATAGTGTCCAGCTGAGGTCAATCTAATATGGGTCACTGAGCCCATAGCTCTTAAAGGGTCGTGACCGATCTGGGCGTAATTGGCCCGTAACATGGTAGGCTTTAATGGGCCGATCTCATATGGGCCACCTTAGGTCTTAACATGGCAGGCCATTAATGGACCGATCAAATATGGGCCATTTGGCCCAAAACATGGCAGCCGCTAACGGGTCGGCCTACTAGGGCCCTCAAATTTGTGGGCCTACAAATGGCCGCCCAATGTCGGCAACCATGGGTTTTAGTCGGCCGCCCATTATGATCCGCAGAATCTTGGTGCCTTTACTGGCCGCCCATTATGGCAAAAAAAATTTTGTGGGTTTTACCGGTCGCCCATTATGTCCCGCGAACTCGTGGGTCGTTAGTTGGGCCACCCATTATGCCGCGAAAATCTCATGGGCCTTTAGTCGGCCAGCCCATTATGGTCCGCAAAATCTTGTGGGCCTTAGTTGGCCGCCCATTTAAACTTGATGGGCGGTCCACGGTCAACATATCATAGGTGTGTCTCGCCCATTGATGAGAGACACATGTGCCAAAGACGACCGACACGTGTCTCCTCCACCAAAGATGATTTTACACGTGGAAAATCCCCATTGGTTGGGCTGTTAACGGTTATCGGATCCAAAACCCGACCGATAGCTTAACGCTGCCGCTACGATGGATGCCACGTGTCGGTCACCCTTGACGTAAAGCACTTCTAATGCGCGATTTATCGTCATGGAAGTGGACACTCTCGTGATGATAATTTTGGTAATGTCATGGAACACTTCTACGACAAGACAGTATGACTATTTTGATTTTGTCATAAATTTGTCATGGATGTACATGCATGACAAAAACCCATCGTGACAAACACGATCATCACGGAAGTGTATTTTTTGTAGTGCCTACTCAACCCATGGGCAACACCTATGATAGTACATGGCACTTCCAAGTGGAGCATCACCATAGCCTGGTGATGGGACCGGCTTTCCTCGGATAGAAGAAGGTGATTACATCGCCACCCCGCATTTAATGCGATATGAATAAACTCGACTAGGAAACCTCAACAACGAATGGAAACACTTTTTCAAGGAGATTCCTAATATCAAAGCTAAGAATAGCTAAAGGAGGATCGTGAAAGTAGAAAAGGTTGACTGTTAGAACACTAGTAGGAGCACATTGCGCTCGCCTTGAAAGGACTCGAGCTCGATCCACCCATTAGAACACACAAAAAGTAGGAGTAGGGTATTACGCATCAAGTGGCCCGAACTTGTAACTGTCGTAAATTGTGCATGTTTCAAGAGGTGTTGGTCCGTGTTCGTGCACCAAACCCGAACTAGCAAAAGGGCATCATTAGTCTATGGTGTCACGCTAAATTTCAGACATGCGTCCCGACACCGGCTCCGTGATATTTCGAGCTCCAGATACCCATCTTCTCCAAGACATAGCATCTTGCATGGCATGGGATAAGCTAGTCGAATTGTAAACACGGAAATTACACGCTGAAGAAGCAGAAGTCGTGCAAAAATAACAAAAACACTTGTCATCGCTATGCATCAGATCAACATCGAAGGTCTTTGAGCTTGATGCTGAAGCCGACCCTACTGTGTGAGGCCTGCGTGCAGCATCAGGCCATCTTTGCAGAATCGCACATAGCTAATTCCCTTCGTCTGCCTAACATTTCCTAATAGGTAATTAATAATCCATCATCGACATATATAGTAGTTTGCACCAAAGATCATCATATAACAACTAAAACACCTAAAATTTGTAGTTTGTAGTTTGTAGCAAAGATCATCATATAATCCATCATGAATACATATATAGTAGTTTGTAGCACAAACCGAGCTCATCTTTTGCATTCAATAAGCAAATAACTAATAGGTAATTAATAAGCCATCATCGAATACATATATAGTAGTTTGTAGAAAGATCATCATATAATATCACTAATACATCTCAATAATAGCTCCTTCTAGGTTCAGGTGCTACGGTGGACACCCAAAGAGAAGGAACCATCATCGATCATAGCTCCGTGAGATCCCCAAAGAAACTGCAGGTATTGAGAACGACTGCTCACCAACGCAACCAAGTAGCGCCGACGGGCGCTGCTTCCTCCCTGTGGACACGGTGTTGTACCACCTGACTCAAGGCTCTCCACCGATGCAGGCCATGGTGACCGCCACCAAAGAAGTTCGGTCGACGACGGGCTGGTTCTCACTAAGCTGCGCCACCATAAGGTAGCACAACCCAAGATCAACCATGGAGCCAGGCCCCGACATGGCCCTCGGCTCAACCAGAGTCCTCAGTCGACGACGAGGATGCGGGATAGGCATCAGCGACGTCGAGAACAAAATGCTTAATTGTTAAAACCAAATTAATAAACACTTACCAAAATTTGGCATGACCTTTGCTAGAAACAGGACCAATCGAGCGCCTGAAATTTGCCAGAACGTAAACGAATCGACATTTCTGGCAAAACATAGGCCACTCGGAAAAATATGACATGTTCAAAATATGACATGTCCAACGCAAATTTGCATATAACAGAAAAATTGATTGAACTAAAAAATAACAACAATTGCTTTAACTAAAAAAATACCTAGAATTTCTAACTACACCTACAACAACTAAAACACCTAAAATTGTTAACCACACCTAAAACAACTAAACCACCTAAAATTCTGTTAACTACACCAAAACAACTAAAACACCTCAAACTCTTCTAAATACACTTAAAACAAATTCAACATTATTCTAAGAACACCTACATTATTCTAAGAACTACATTTTAACTAAAACACCTACAAATTTAACTAAAACACCTAAAAAATCAACTAAAACACCTACATTATTCTAAGAACCTACATTTTTAACTAAAACACCTACAAATTTAACTAAAACACCTACATTATTCTAAGAACCTACATTTTTTCAACTATGATTCAAAATAATTAGGAGGGAGGGAGGAGGAGGAAGGAGGAGGAGTACCTCTCTCGGTGGAGGAGGACCATGGGGGCGCAAGGAGGAGGAGCGGGGGGGGGCGGCAGGGAGGAAGGTCGGTGTGGGGGGCGGCAGGGGAGGAGGGCCGGGAGGGGGGGACTACAGGAGGAGGGTCAGCGGGGCGGCCAGGAGGAGGGCTGGCCGCAGGGCGGTCGAGTAGGACGCGGGGCGCGGCCGGACGGGGACGACCGAGGATTCGATCCGGTGGTGTGAGTGTGTGAATGTGAGTGAGGGTAGAGGGGTGGTGCGCGGGCCGGCGCGGGTGGAAGAGGTGGGTTTAGCGGCAGCGCGGGGGAGGGGGCCCAACGCTATAGCTAAAGCTGCAACGGGGGCCGAGAGGGTGTCCCATTAGCATTAGCCTGGTCACAAATCAAGCGCCATCGCTAACATGTGCTTGTAGGCCTTAGGTCCGGGCGCCATCGCTAAATAGTAGTAGCGAGGGTATCTAACCAACTACATCGCTAAATGTCTACCTATAAGCATTTTCCTAGTAGTGAGCCGGAGACCTGCCCAGAGAATGGCGTGGGAATGGGGCTGGTTCTATGCCCGGACGTGGTGGTTGATCACCTGCGCTGTAATGCCAAAATTCACCGAGCGCGCCTGGTAGCCGAGTGGGGCTCGGGATGGAGATCTCAGAGACTGCTAGCTTGATTGAGGCAGTTCTTCGGCCAAGACAGGCCTTTGGGCCTGGGATTATGAAGACTGAGGAGGGAAACCACCTGTGGGGTGGAGGAAATTTCATGTTTGAGTATAGAGGCCAAAGCGATCCCAGCCGCCTCCTCAATCGGGAGGACTCAGAGAATGAAATAGAGCTCGTGATGCACCATGTAATCGGCCTACCTCTCGGAGATATTTTTATGGAAGTTACCGTGGAGCCGCATCACAAAGTGCTAAACCGCCTTGGGGTAATTTCTATCGTGGCTTATCTATTTCTTCATCATTGAGGCCCCGCCTTGTCCTTTCTAACCCTTTTTTTTTTTTAGACATAAAAGGATTTGAGTTCAATTCTCCACAGCCCCGCTCTTATGAAGCGGCATGCATCTTGCCTATCATACTGCATGATGGCCCATAATTTTGGTAGGGCCACGGCTAGTGCCCGACTAATCTCCACCTTGAGGGGCTCATGGAAGATCTCCAAGGAGTCATCGGTAGTTCCTTCGTCATGAAAGGGCAAGATCGCAGTGTTGCGACCCTCATGGGATTATCTATTGAAGGAATGGACCCCACAACCCTTGCGAGGACCTACGGGTCGTGGAGGCAAATAAGATGGGGTCCTCAAGATCTTGTTGGAGCCAGTGAGGCGGAGCTCTCTACCGGGGTGCCATCCACACACCGGGTCAATTTATTACTAGGTGGCAGTTTTATTATTGAGAGCATGACAATTTGATTATCGTTGACATCGTATTTTATTATAGAGGATTGCAACTTTTAATGTTGGAAGATATTTTTTTATTAACATGGTATTTTTTGGTCTATCCAGATAAAATATTTTTATCTATAGGATGGCAGTTTCGTAGCGCAGCACGTCACTTTTTTTAAAAAATAAGAGCATTGCATTTTTATAATCTTTTTCGTATTTTTTATTCATGGCATTTTTTATCGAGGACTGCAGTGTTTTTATCTAGAGGGTAGCATTTTCCATCTAGAGGATGGCCGTTTTTAAGTTTAGCATGGCCAAAAAAAATATCGCTCAACCTTTTTTTATAATTATAAGGTGGCTCATTTACAAAAAAACACTTTTAACTAGGCCTTTGGGTCTCGAGGGTCCTACTGGCCTTCGTGGTCGGGCGAAGAGCGAGCAAACCGTCACCGTGAGTGCTCCCCGATGAACGATTCTTCTTTTTTATGGGTTAAAAGGGATTTCATTAGTCAAGGTGGAGGTAGATCTTCCAACAAAGTTGAGGTACATTACTCCGGCCATAACGGCCAAACTGTTGTCCTAGCTTCTACACGACTCGGTTTTGCCATTTTTCTTTCTCTCGAGTTCAATTGAATATTTGGTTTGAATTTGTGAATTAACCCATTTGACTTAGCACTTGGGAATTTTTTGGTTTTTCCTCAAGTGACTCGCACTCTCAAAAACATCTCCGGCATCATCCTCTCAAAATAATGACATAGAAATATTTTCTCAATGGCATAATATTCATTTACTTCCTGAAAATATTTTTCACTGCTCCATAGCAACCCTCATTTTTCTTGCTCGTAAAAACCTGAATAAATTCCCTAATATACTTTTTGCTCATGCCTCACCTTCCCATGTAAAAATATCCCATAGTCATGTGAAGAATTTTGGCTCAAGAAAATATTTTCTTCTCGATAGAAAAGGCACTCGTGAAGGAAGTGCATTTTTCCTGGTCCATTTGAGCTGAAATTTTCTAGCACGCTAACTTCCAACCTAAACCTTAGCCTCCAAGTTTCAGCTCTTATCTCTTTGTAGTTTTCACAAAATGCAACAGCTGCCCAAAACTTGCGATCCTCACATCTTGTTTGATCGACGTGGCGATGAACCAACAACTCAAAACGACCTAGCCTTGAAGGGACTTGAGCCTGTGACACGGTCCGCAGTTCGGGCGCACCGCTGCACGAGTGCATGCGGTGATCGCGAGTACACGGCGCCTGCATGCTTCGCACGCTCGCTGGCCGGCCACCTCTCGGCCTCGCCTGTGAGGCCACCCCGCACCACCTCGCTGTCTCCACCTTCCGTGACCTCGACCTCCCTCCCAGCCCTCTCTCCACTCCCGAGGCCAAAGCTCTGAGGACGAGACACGGCGGAGCAGAGCAAAGATGCGTCTGACGTGATCGAGTCGCCCCTCTTGCGCCATGTGCTTGGCTCGTGTCTGCTAGTATCTATGATCTCCTCGACCTCTCCCATCAAGCATGAGCCCTTCTGCCTCTCGCTGCTCCAAGCATCGCGGCCGCGAGCCTCCGCCTCCCTATATAAATGCAGCCACCCCAAGTCATTCTTGCCACCCCACTCACCTCCTCCGCCACAAATTCAGTAGTTTAGCATCATGCAAGGCCGGCAGTCCTCCGCCGATCGCCGCCGGAGTTGGCCGCTGATCCCTTCGCCGCCTCGCCGCCCCGTGTTCTCCGCCCTCCTTCAACTCCCTAGGCGTGTTCGTGAGCTTCTCGAGTGCGACGGGTGCTGCCTGCTGGATCGACCAAACTCGCCGAAACCCAACTCCGACGAGCCTCCGCCCACCGCCTATGGAGAAGAACACCGCGACACCATCCGCCCACCTGCCCCACTTTTCGCACATGCGACGTGTTCTCCTGAGCTGCGCCCATCACCCACCATCACGCCGAAGCCGCCTATGTTTCTCTCTCTTTATAAACTCGACAAGGTGACCCGACCTGAGCTCTCTCTCGAACGGGAGGAGAGGGAGGCGATGCAAAATACGCTCGACGTGGCCCCTGTCTGTGCTTTTCTGTTTTAGTTTTAATTAAAATATTTTCACCGAACTTTGACCAGCTCTAAATCTCAAACCATAAGTCCAAATGAGATGATTCTTTTGCAACAGTTTTGTTATGAGATCCTTTCACAGGTAAAATTGAGATTCTTCCTCACTGTATATATTTTCTAGTACATTTAAATTCTTTATGTGACATTTTCTTTTGGTATTTGAACTATTTTCAAGGTTCAACTAGTCTTGAAGAGGACCATGAGTTTTGTGACCCTCCTATGAACTAAGGCAAGCCACCACAAATATTTGTAAGGGACATTGCAATGACTATGACTTTACTTGAATTTAAATTCATATATTGCATTTAGTTTATTAAAATACTTTAACTTGTGCTAGTGTCCTTTCCATGCTATGTTTATATGCTTTATAGAATAATGTTGGATACTAGGTGAAGTTATGCAGTAAGGTTTACTTTTCATGATCATGCTTCTGATAGTATCATACTTATGTTGAATCCTTGCATGTGCATTTCATGGCAAACTATGGCTCGAGTAAATTTTATTTCAAGGTAAACATGATAATAATACAACCTAACATGTTGTTGATCGAGTCATGGTGCACCGAATCGAGCTTCCCTGCAGTACCACATTTGCCTTTATGGGAAGGCCCTTATTTGGTCTATTGACATGCCTCTCGCCTGCCTCCAACGATGGAAGGTTATGCGCTTGCGCTGCCCTGGCTCGGTAGGCATAGCCTTGTGTGCCCATGGTTGTTTGGTACCATTGTCCCCATTTGGGACCATTTTGTTTTGCCACTACGGTGGTCGCTTGATGTCCGGAGGGCGTCTGGGCCACCCATGACTTAGCACAAGGGAGGCTGTCAAGTGGTCCAAGAGTGTCATGCAATAGATTGGTTTTGTTGAACACCATTGGTCCACCAATGGGAGCAAGGCCTTGGGTTCCCCGTGGGTACAAAGGTACTAACTCTATAGATCAGATATAATATATCGATAGCTGCGCCCCCTGCTATGGACACAGCTTCATTGTAGGTCACACCGTGGATCAATGTAAACAATTAACGGGCACACTAATGTTATAGTAAGGACATGTCATGATGGATGATCTGGTCGATCATCGAGATGGTTTCTTTGTGATCCTAAGGTGATCACCGTGGTAAGATGATGGATATGGTTACGAGGTAACCTAGATGGTAAGCTGGTCCGAGGGACCATGGTTGCAAGAACCTACACCTCATGAGTAGCATGTCATGTTCTTGCATATAACCTGCTTAAATGTCATGTTGTTGTTTGTCATTGTTGTGAGCTTCCGAGTACATTCAAAGTGCTCACCGGGCGGTCATGCTAGTTTCAGAGAAGCTGTACCAGAGTCGAGTTGCATCGGCATCGCAGCTTCAGGTCGGTCCCAAAGAGTGTCCCCGTGAGATGGAGTCCTTCTCACCGCTGCTCCACCGCCAAAGAGCTGTGTTGTTATCATCGAGGCCCCCAACATGTCTACTAAATAATGTACATACAGCAAAGATCGTGTGCCGCTGGCCTCGCTACCTTATGTATCATCGAACCTATGTTCCCGCAAGAGATCAATAAAGCTATTGTATTTCACCAAGTTGTTGTGTGGCCGTAAGACATGATCGCTAGGCTAGCAATGCAAGGTAAACCGTTGCTCGAGCCGGGTGCCTTAACGCTTGGTATCATAGCCGCGCTTGTTGTAGGATGTCCTAGACAGCCAACACGTAGTCAAGTGATAGTTAGTAGTCTTAAGTGTCGCGGAGTGTGCTTTGCATCCGATTGTTGCATTGCATGCTTTAAGATTATCTTTATTACTAATACTAATGGTTTTGAGTGTAGATGGCTCAAGTGTCGCATCTGCATTAGCCTGGCTAGCACCTTCACCTCTCTCAGACTTCTTCGAACGTAGAAGGCCGACTTACCCCCGATGGTGACTAATTGCAGACCTGTGTACCAGAGCGATTAGCGGACTCAAGGTACGAAAGTACACATGAGGTCACCATGCACAACAGCCCGACCGCACCTACACCCGCTTTTCTAGGAGTGGTTTCGCTTCACCCCGATCAGAGTTTCAGTTTGCTACGCTCGAGGCTCTCGTGGACTTGCGTTATAATGAAGTTTGATGCAGACTCACCCAAGTTTCCACTTCTACCCTCCATGCTCGATGATGGACGATTCGCTTCCCTTCCATTGATCCGCCATGCGACCATTCATCTAGCCACCTTCTCGCCATAACGGTTGGTTACCTTCGATCTTCAACCTGGCCCAGAGCTAACTCATACTGGCAGCTTTACGCCAGATCTGCTTTCACTCCACCTCACCGTTTTACCCCACTTGTCGCCAGCTACCATTCCTCCACCTACTCCAGCCACCCCTCGAGTAACTCGACGCCTCGATAGTGACTCTCACGTGCCCCTGCCGAGTGGGTTTTACTTAGCTTCTCCCGCCGCCTCCTATGCTTCGGCTCACTCCAGACTCGCCTCGAGGGAGAGCCTCGAGGCAGCGGCTGCTGTTTATTTTGCTCCGAGGTTTTCTTTAACGCTTAGTTCGGATCAGAGTTCGAGATCGTGGAGACCAGCAGATCTCAGAAGCGCACTGGCGGTCACGCTTCTTCAGAGTAGAATAGGTTCACCCAGCATTGGCCCCTGCTAGCCCTATCCTTAGCGCACAATAAGAAGCCTCTACAGATTTTTGTCATTGCCATGATCACTTTTTGAGGAATGTCGAGGGCCATCGCTATGCGGATCGATGGCACAGAACAGCTTTAACAAGCGTAAGCCGACCACTTTTCGCATGCTGGCCGCCTCGCCATTTCGGAAGCCTCTTCGCCAAAGTATCCACTATGCTCATAAGCTGTGCTGCCGCCTGCTTTTCCGATCGTGAGGGAAGACAGAGATACTTACACAACAACAAAAATAGCATCCTGGTATAAACGAAAAATGGCCTCGATGAATAGGTTTCAGCATCATGCCGATAGAACACCACAGGAAAAGTAGAATAACGATAATAACGGTAACTCGCACACAAATGGTGCTACATTTTTAACCAAGATAATATGATTAGATTTGCTATGTGCCCAAGTCTCTTAACTTGGCCATCGAGATATCGAGGTTAACCTCCAGATTATGTTTTAGTTATGTACTATTCTTAAATAGTTGATCCCACTAAGTCTAATTCTCTCAATATGTGGTCTTCCACCTCAAAGTGTGCCATGTCGAATCCACTAACACTATTTTGCAACCCATGCAAACCACATGCATACTTTGTTTACACATAGTGCAAGTATGAAACATTTCTACATTAAAAAGTAGTAGCTCTTGATTTGGATAGCGGGAAATCACCCAGTATACTAAGTACGAAGCACACATTCTAGGGCTGCTGAGCAGCTTGTTCCACACCCACCGATAACGCCAAATCGTCAATACTACAAAATCTACCGATCCGCTGCCCACCTACAGGCATAAGACACATCTAGTTTCAAATGGAGAAGCATGGTATGTTTTCTTCTAACACAACAAGTATTTGTGGCAAGTATGCAGATGCTGACAAAGAAAAGAACATATCGTGTTGACTATGTATAAATTTGTCATATTCTAAAATATTCACTTGAGTTTTCAACCTAAAGCAAGTTCAGAAAACGATCCAGAATAGATCGATATCAAATACAACAATGTGGGGCCGTTCTGCCATTTTCTAGGGACTTTTTTCGGTCCTCCTGAACTGATGGCTGTCAGCTGTGACATATTGTTAGTAGCGTTGAGCTCTGCAGAAATCCATTGCTTGTTTTTCTTGTATGTTAACTATTGTTGCTACTTGTGTGGCTTTTTGCAGGGTCACGTTTTATATATGTGTTCCTTACACTGACTATTGTTGCACCTAACTATGTTACCCAGGGACAGTGAAAGTGTAGAGTAAGTTCAGAACTGGTTTCAGGTACGAGGACACTGAAGGCTATGGTGTTGGTTTTTAATCCATAGCAAGAATGTTTTGTAGCTTTTAGATGATTTAGAGTGTCTTGTCTGGTTTGACTTGGATTCCTGCCAAACTTTCTGTATGCCTACCACTTGCAAACTGCTTAGTATTAACGTGCAACATTCAGTGGCACGACAAAACTTAAAGCAAGAAAATGCTGCTCAACTGAAGCTCTGTTACAGCTACTGTAGTATCTAGCTGCATTAAAAGGGAGGCGGAGAACTGCTTTCTACCATAGCTATAGCTATATACCGCTCTGATGTTGGATATGGTTCTATATTAGTATGATGTGCTAAGCATCCACGGATGGTAAGTGTACCGATTTCTAATGTGTCCATTAGACTCGATGAATGTATACCCAAGCAAAACAAGATAACGGTTTCTAATGACATTCTCTGAGATATTTCGTCATTTGCGCCGTCTGCATCGTCATGGAGGCGCACATCTATTAAATGTCGGCAGGACATATAAATGTTCTTAATCCTTAACGGGTTCGCATACTGACAAGAACTGTAGTTAGATTTATTCTTAGATCTCTGGATCTAGATTACATCTGTAAATTTTATTCACTGCATAGCAATGCTAGACAAAATAATAACATCAGAATGATATGATTTATAATGGGGTTGACCGTTGAGATATTGTTATTTTATACCAATCAAGTGGCACGCAAGTCTATGCAACTTCTCAAGTGCCATTAGGTAAAGAATCAATGCTTATGTGATGAACAATTTATAGAAAGAAGTTTCCTGGCTACGACAAATAAACCATGAATGAGTAGCTCTATATGTGCCAAGCCATTGAAAAAGTGGAATGACTTCATGCGCCTAATATTGTACATGACCTCTTCATGGCATCAAAGCCATCACCTTTATTGCAGAAAATTTCAAGTTCAACTACCTACATATTTATAAGCCTCCATTCCCCCCTGGGTCTATTTGAGATATCAGTTTCCGGCATTGAAATTACTAGAGATGATAGTTTTGTTCCATGCCTCAATAGCCTAGCTGCTCAATGGGAGTGAGAGGTATCAGAGAGAGGTAGCAACATGAAGGATGGGTCTTTGTTCGCTATCTCAAAGGACATGTACATGAGGACTTGAATCGGCGATGTTGCTGCTTGAGGCCACGACGCTGCAGGCCCAGCTCCGATCTACTTCTCCATTTGACATGGGCCCGACCTTGACGACACAACCGTCGAGCGGTCACGCAGACATATACGATGAGATGCACTAGTACGGCTTGCAACCTGATGGATTCGTCGGTGGCACAACGATTTAAATGGAAAATCGCTGGATATATAGCAATTTAGAGCTAATCTAACACTATACTACTCATGATTATACATTCCAAGCCGGACAAGACAATCATGCTTTCTTTCAACAATCACCCCCAATAAACATGATGTCCTCTCATGTCACAGTTTGACTTTGCCGATCTTGGAGAATTTCTATCGTCCCAAAGATTTATTTAGGATATCTCAAACCTGATCACGATGTAAACATAGTTGATGTCAATCTTACTTTCTTCCACACACACACTCCCTCAAAGTTGCAATAGCTCAGACGATGTGCTTGCTTCTATCATGACACACTTTATTCTTTCACTAAAAAATTGTAGACTTATTGTCAACTTTAGCATCACTGCTCGCTTCCTTAGCTGTGAGGTCACCGAGCGCCTTCCTAGGCACACGCTTTGACATCCTAGTTGTAGCTGCAGATATCGGCTTCACCGGAGGAGCATGTGACCACGCTTTTCTTTCTTTCAAGGAAATATCCCACGCCTGTACTCTTACGGTCATCAATATCTCCAAATGCTATCAATATAGCCAAGTAGCTCCACGATCTTCTTTTCTTCTGTCTCAAATAGACACAACAAGTTTATTGTCTCTTTGATGTACATGTGTATATTTTTCACCGCTGCCCAATGTTCCGTCAGGATGCTTTCATGAAGCCCACTATGCCAACAGTAGATCAAGTCAGGTCTTGTATTTGTGAGATACCTCAATATTTTGAGCGCACCTTCATACCCCGCTGCATCAACCACGGTGCTTCATTCTTCTTGCTTAGTTTAAGACAAGGCTCCATTAGAACATGAGTTGATTGCAAGTGCTACCGCTTTCAAGTTCCTTCACATATGCCTCCGGCATCTTGTGATCCCTCCGCTTTTGTTGTACCTTGATTCAAAGGTAGTAACTTAGGAGCCCTAGATCACCCAGCTTGAATAGCTCCTTTATTTTTAGGTTGAATGTAACAATCTCCTCCTCAACTACTCCAGCTTATCAATAGATTATTAGCATAGATGCTCACTTCACGCTACTCACTCCGATTTAATGCCGTGTGGTTACCGGTCTATCCGTGGGAGATAGCAGCGGGCTATCTTCAACCGGTTTGATGGCGGTCATGTAATAGGATAGGTGTTTAGTTTCCTATCTTTTTTTGCCCGCCTGTGGCTATCCCGTTTTTTTTGTTTTGCTCTATGTGAGCTTTTCTTTCTTTTGAGACATGAAGACTTTGTTGAACCTTTTGCTTATCAATAATATGGCCGTATGCATCGCTCGATGCAGAGGCTGGATAACCGCTTTTCAAAAAAAGCATAGATGCTCACTAAGATACAATCATTGCTTCAAGAAGGGAAACAACGCCAAAATCATCGCCGCCATCGCGTCGACGAGGTCGGCACAACGTTATCAGCATCCCCACCCCGGTCGCTCCACGAAAGTCGAACCTGACTCCATTCACGACGAGCGCCCCTCCAGTGCCAGCAGAAGCTCGAAGACACGGCCGCCACCGAAAGCACCCGATAAATGGAGCAATTTTTCGTGACACCAACACCCAACCCCCGTCAGGCCGACATCTTTGCCACCAAGATCCATCGCCGACCACCCGACTGCGGGCCACGAAATCGCCAACCGAAAGCGAAGCATCGCCATAGAGGAAAGCCGGATCCGAGCGCACTGCCCACCTTGTTGTCCGTGGTAACCACGCCAAGGCCGAACCACCCAACATCTCCGCCCCACCATCATCCTCCGGACGAGAGGTTGGAGCACCGCAAAGCAGTGAGCTTCATGAAAAGGGAGCCAGATCTGGGCAAGGACCTTCCAAGTTCGGCGCGCGACCCGACCACCGCCGCCCATGCTATTTTGTCGCCTGGCGCCGCCAAGACGCGCTTCTAGGTTGCTCACAAGCCCCCACCGCTAGTGGAGGTCCGTGATCGCGCCACCTTAGCGAGAGGAGGAGAGTCGTTCGCTGGCGCCGGCGCAGGCGTGTTTGCTCGGCGACATCCTCCGCAACGGGCGGAGTTGTAGAAAGCGAGGAAAGGAGCTCGTGGCGGATAGGGTTCTCCAGATCACGGGAACACAGCCGATCTCCTCGCTGTGTGTTCATTGTAGTCCCCGACGCAATAGCTGAACTACAGTACCAAGTCCTTTATACGCCGCGTGCCTAGTACATATGGGGAAAGGGGCCTTCATCCTCGCCAACTCGAGGTGATGAGGTCCACCTGGTGATAGAGGTAACGCGATTGGTTGTGACTGCCATACCGGCGAGGCAAAGAGTCGGGCGGCAGGTTGTGTAGCATCGTGTGGCCGGTCCCAACGGGAGCTGCGAGAGGTGTGTGAATGGGGTTTTGGGCGTGAGGGGAGAAAGTGGGGAATAATGGCCGCCTTTGTCTCATCTCCTGCCTCAAGGCGTAGGCAAGGGCCATGCGGCTCGCCTGAGCCTCGGCTGAGTAGAAACGTTGATTCGTGTTCAGACTCATCCAATCCCAACAGCTTTAAGTTTCGTGAGCCAGAATTTCAGACAACCTGACATCAAATAGCGGCCCCGCCTGTCTGTGGGTTTACATGTGGGTCCTGGTAACACATGGACGATCCAAGTCCAGTTTACGCCAATCCTCGGGCAATCAAGGAGCTCTTGAATAGACTCCAAACGGCCGGGCACGATCTCAAACTTCTAGGGCAGGTGTTTGTATGTTCAGTTAAAAAACATGTGTATGTATTTATTGGTTTTTTCTCTCGTTTTAGAGGTGGATTTTTTACCGATTCAAATATTGTCTTCTTTCTTTTGAAAATAAAACTAAACAAAGGGTGTGTTATAAAGCAAAAGGTAGTTCGTTGCAATGATAGATAATGATGTTGAAGTGGCTCGATTTTGTAGGGTTTCAGTGCATCTATGATTTGTCTACAGTTCTTCATTTTGTTTAGAGACAACCTCCAGTTTCACCATCACCCAGTGTTGACAGTAGTTGTTCATGTACCATCACTCGCAGCTTATTTTCCTTCGCCTCCATTTTCTATACATCGATCTATATTTACTTACCATAAGGTTGGTAATCAAGAAGTTTAATGTGCATTGCTCTGGTCACTCTTTTACTGTGACAGACTTACATTTATAGCTACTTGGTTATGTAGCATCCTCTTCATCTTATCTAAAATATTCTCCATTTTTTCTATATTATCACATCTATATTTACTTTAATAAAAACGAATAAAGGCAATGTTTATGAAGAAGATTCTCGTGGTAAACTTCATGGACGGCCTTTATAGAACCTGCTTCACCAATAATGTAAGTTTGTCCATCTGCCTTCAAACTTTGTTGTATATTTGGTTAGGGATGACTACAGCTGTTTATTTTTGGTCTTTGCATCAAATTGTATGTTTAAAGTTTATATTCCTCTGTTTCAAAATAGATGACCCAATTTTGTACCGTTAGTATAAAGTTGGGTCATCTATTTAGAACGGAGGAGTTCTTCATAAACAAAAGTTTGTTCTTTCAATTTAAGTTTTCGCCAGGCCAACCAAGTTCCTTATTCATACCATAAATTAAAGTAAACAGAGCAAGTGATCTGCTGCAATCGCATGTATGCTTCGTTTTTCATCCGTAATCCAGGTGTGGTGAACCTACCCACTACAAAGAAATGTCATATTCTGCATTGTCTTAACTATGAACAATGTCATATCATTTCATTATTCCTCCGTCCAAAATATTGTCATTGAAATGGATGTATCTAGATGTATTTAGTTCTAGACACATCCATTTTGATGACAACTAATTCGACGAGGGAGTATTATTTAAACCGCTCTTTATTTGCCAACTGAAATGGGATAAATTGACAACACACTAACCATTGATACTTATGAATTCTTGATCAGAATCCAAGGTGTCGGAAGCTGCCAACTCCTTCACAATGTCATTTTCTGCCATGTCTTGACCTGAACAATACCATATTGTGTTAATGCAATTTAAACTGGTCACTTCATTCCAAGAAGAAATGATGAATTGTCGCATCGACATTTTTACGAAAACCTGCCATCTGGTCTGCTTGTTTATCTTTCGAGTGAGGAAGATTTAAGTGTCGAAGCTTTAGTCTCATCATCTTGCTTACCGCTATACCAGAGTTTCCCAAAGAGGCTAACCTTTTGGACTCTATTGAAGTGTCGTCGGTTTTGTATATTATTTTGTCGGCGTGTTTATTTGCACCGTGGCATCTTTGATGCCCAAAGCATGTAATCTGCTATCTTCTTGTGCTTTATTATCATAGTCGCGAACTTTGATGCCTGTGGATGTAATATGCTGTAATTTCTTTCTTGTATAGTCTAAGTTTTTCTTCTTCACGATGCTGCAGCTTATTTTATCGCCTTCCCCAAGAATCGCCAAAACCGAAATTACGGTACATAATCGGGTCCATGCAATCATTGTAGGTTGGGCTCAAACGGTCGAATGCTAACGGCCGGCAACATCCCGAATGAACCCCACCCATGATTGTGCGAATCAAATCACGGCTTTAACAGCCAAATTGTCTCGTCCTTCTTGGCCCAATCAGACATCGTCGTGAGCAGCCGATGCAAACCGGCCGTAGTTAGCCCAACTATATGACGGCATTTAATGCCAAATTAATATAGGGCCAAATGTTAAACGGTCCTTAAGAGGCCAAACTAATGTCGTCGAATACTAAGTGGGCCTCTAGCAAGTGGGCCCAAAAGCATAGTGTCCAGCTGAGGTCAATCTAATATGGGTCACTGAGCCCATAGCTCTTAAAGGGTCGTGACCGATCTGGGCGTAATTGGCCCGTAACATGGTAGGCTTTAATGGGCCGATCTCATATGGGCCACCTTAGGTCTTAACATGGCAGGCCATTAATGGACCGATCAAATATGGGCCATTTGGCCCAAAACATGGCAGCCGCTAACGGGTCGGCCTACTAGGGCCCTCAAATTTGTGGGCCTACAAATGGCCGCCCAATGTCGGCAACCATGGGTTTTAGTCGGCCGCCCATTATGATCCGCAGAATCTTGGTGCCTTTACTGGCCGCCCATTATGGCAAAAAAAATTTTGTGGGTTTTACCGGTCGCCCATTATGTCCCGCGAACTCGTGGGTCGTTAGTTGGGCCACCCATTATGCCGCGAAAATCTCATGGGCCTTTAGTCGGCCAGCCCATTATGGTCCGCAAAATCTTGTGGGCCTTAGTTGGCCGCCCATTTAAACTTGATGGGCGGTCCACGGTCAACATATCATAGGTGTGTCTCGCCCATTGATGAGAGACACATGTGCCAAAGACGACCGACACGTGTCTCCTCCACCAAAGATGATTTTACACGTGGAAAATCCCCATTGGTTGGGCTGTTAACGGTTATCGGATCCAAAACCCGACCGATAGCTTAACGCTGCCGCTACGATGGATGCCACGTGTCGGTCACCCTTGACGTAAAGCACTTCTAATGCGCGATTTATCGTCATGGAAGTGGACACTCTCGTGATGATAATTTTGGTAATGTCATGGAACACTTCTACGACAAGACAGTATGACTATTTTGATTTTGTCATAAATTTGTCATGGATGTACATGCATGACAAAAACCCATCGTGACAAACACGATCATCACGGAAGTGTATTTTTTGTAGTGCCTACTCAACCCATGGGCAACACCTATGATAGTACATGGCACTTCCAAGTGGAGCATCACCATAGCCTGGTGATGGGACCGGCTTTCCTCGGATAGAAGAAGGTGATTACATCGCCACCCCGCATTTAATGCGATATGAATAAACTCGACTAGGAAACCTCAACAACGAATGGAAACACTTTTTCAAGGAGATTCCTAATATCAAAGCTAAGAATAGCTAAAGGAGGATCGTGAAAGTAGAAAAGGTTGACTGTTAGAACACTAGTAGGAGCACATTGCGCTCGCCTTGAAAGGACTCGAGCTCGATCCACCCATTAGAACACACAAAAAGTAGGAGTAGGGTATTACGCATCAAGTGGCCCGAACTTGTAACTGTCGTAAATTGTGCATGTTTCAAGAGGTGTTGGTCCGTGTTCGTGCACCAAACCCGAACTAGCAAAAGGGCATCATTAGTCTATGGTGTCACGCTAAATTTCAGACATGCGTCCCGACACCGGCTCCGTGATATTTCGAGCTCCAGATACCCATCTTCTCCAAGACATAGCATCTTGCATGGCATGGGATAAGCTAGTCGAATTGTAAACACGGAAATTACACGCTGAAGAAGCAGAAGTCGTGCAAAAATAACAAAAACACTTGTCATCGCTATGCATCAGATCAACATCGAAGGTCTTTGAGCTTGATGCTGAAGCCGACCCTACTGTGTGAGGCCTGCGTGCAGCATCAGGCCATCTTTGCAGAATCGCACATAGCTAATTCCCTTCGTCTGCCTAACATTTCCTAATAGGTAATTAATAATCCATCATCGACATATATAGTAGTTTGCACCAAAGATCATCATATAACAACTAAAACACCTAAAATTTGTAGTTTGTAGTTTGTAGCAAAGATCATCATATAATCCATCATGAATACATATATAGTAGTTTGTAGCACAAACCGAGCTCATCTTTTGCATTCAATAAGCAAATAACTAATAGGTAATTAATAAGCCATCATCGAATACATATATAGTAGTTTGTAGAAAGATCATCATATAATATCACTAATACATCTCAATAATAGCTCCTTCTAGGTTCAGGTGCTACGGTGGACACCCAAAGAGAAGGAACCATCATCGATCATAGCTCCGTGAGATCCCCAAAGAAACTGCAGGTATTGAGAACGACTGCTCACCAACGCAACCAAGTAGCGCCGACGGGCGCTGCTTCCTCCCTGTGGACACGGTGTTGTACCACCTGACTCAAGGCTCTCCACCGATGCAGGCCATGGTGACCGCCACCAAAGAAGTTCGGTCGACGACGGGCTGGTTCTCACTAAGCTGCGCCACCATAAGGTAGCACAACCCAAGATCAACCATGGAGCCAGGCCCCGACATGGCCCTCGGCTCAACCAGAGTCCTCAGTCGACGACGAGGATGCGGATAGGCATCAGCGACGTCGAGAACAAAATGCTTAATTGTTAAAACCAAATTAATAAACACTTACCAAAATTTGGCATGACCTTTGCTAGAAACAGGACCAATCGAGCGCCTGAAATTTGCCAGAACGTAAACGAATCGACATTTCTGGCAAAACATAGGCCACTCGGAAAAATATGACATGTTCAAAATATGACATGTCCAACGCAAATTTGCATATAACAGAAAAATTGATTGAACTAAAAAATAACAACAATTGCTTTAACTAAAAAAATACCTAGAATTTCTAACTACACCTACAACAACTAAAACACCTAAAATTGTTAACCACACCTAAAACAACTAAACCACCTAAAATTCTGTTAACTACACCAAAACAACTAAAACACCTCAAACTCTTCTAAATACACTTAAAACAAATTCAACATTATTCTAAGAACACCTACATTATTCTAAGAACTACATTTTAACTAAAACACCTACAAATTTAACTAAAACACCTAAAAAATCAACTAAAACACCTACATTATTCTAAGAACCTACATTTTTAACTAAAACACCTACAAATTTAACTAAAACACCTACATTATTCTAAGAACCTACATTTTTTCAACTATGATTCAAAATAATTAGGAGGGAGGGAGGAGGAGGAAGGAGGAGGAGTACCTCTCTCGGTGGAGGAGGACCATGGGGGCGCAAGGAGGAGGAGCGGGGGGGGGCGGCAGGGAGGAAGGTCGGTGTGGGGGGCGGCAGGGGAGGAGGGCCGGGAGGGGGGGACTACAGGAGGAGGGTCAGCGGGGCGGCCAGGAGGAGGGCTGGCCGCAGGGCGGTCGAGTAGGACGCGGGGCGCGGCCGGACGGGGACGACCGAGGATTCGATCCGGTGGTGTGAGTGTGAATGTGAGTGAGGGTAGAGGGGTGGTGCGCGGGCGCTGGGTGGAAGAGGCGGGTTTAGCGGGCTGGGGAGGGGGCCCAACGCTATAGCTAAAGCTGCAACGGGGGCCGAGAGGGTGTCCCATTAGCATTAGCCTGGTCACAAATCAAGCGCCATCGCTAACATGTGCTTGTAGGCCTTAGGTCCGGGCGCCATCGCTAAATAGTAGTAGCGAGGGTATCTAACCAACTACATCGCTAAATGTCTACCTATAAGCATTTTCCTAGTAGTGAGCCGGAGACCTGCCCAGAGAATGGCGTGGGAATGGGGCTGGTTCTATGCCCGGACGTGGTGGTTGATCACCTGCGCTGTAATGCCAAAATTCACCGAGCGCGCCTGGTAGCCGAGTGGGGCTCGGGATGGAGATCTCAGAGACTGCTAGCTTGATTGAGGCAGTTCTTCGGCCAAGACAGGCCTTTGGGCCTGGGATTATGAAGACTGAGGAGGGAAACCACCTGTGGGGTGGAGGAAATTTCATGTTTGAGTATAGAGGCCAAAGCGATCCCAGCCGCCTCCTCAATCGGGAGGACTCAGAGAATGAAATAGAGCTCGTGATGCACCATGTAATCGGCCTACCTCTCGGAGATATTTTTATGGAAGTTACCGTGGAGCCGCATCACAAAGTGCTAAACCGCCTTGGGGTAATTTCTATCGTGGCTTATCTATTTCTTCATCATTGAGGCCCCGCCTTGTCCTTTCTAACCCTTTTTTTTTTTTAGACATAAAAGGATTTGAGTTCAATTCTCCACAGCCCCGCTCTTATGAAGCGGCATGCATCTTGCCTATCATACTGCATGATGGCCCATAATTTTGGTAGGGCCACGGCTAGTGCCCGACTAATCTCCACCTTGAGGGGCTCATGGAAGATCTCCAAGGAGTCATCGGTAGTTCCTTCGTCATGAAAGGGCAAGATCGCAGTGTTGCGACCCTCATGGGATTATCTATTGAAGGAATGGACCCCACAACCCTTGCGAGGACCTACGGGTCGTGGAGGCAAATAAGATGGGGTCCTCAAGATCTTGTTGGAGCCAGTGAGGCGGAGCTCTCTACCGGGGTGCCATCCACACCGGGTCAATTTATTATTAGGTGGCAGTTTTATTATTGAGAGCATGAAAAAAAAAATATCGTTGACATCGTATTTTATTATAAAGAGGATTGCAACTTTTAATGTTGAGAAGATATTGTTTTTTTGTTTTTTATTAACATGGCATTTTTTGGTTTATCCAGATAAAATATTTTTATCTATAGGATGGCAGTTTCGTACCGCAGCACGTCACTTTTAAAAAATAAGAGCATGGCATTTTTATTATTTTTTTGTATTTTTTATTCATGGCATTTTTTATTGAGGATTGCGGGGTTTTTATCTAGAGGGTAGCATTTTCCATCTAGAGGATGGCCGTTTTTAAGTTTAGCATGGCCAAAAAAAATATCGCTCAACCTTTTTTTATAATTATAAGGTGGCTCATTTACAAAAAAACACTTTTAACTAGGCCTTTGGGTCTCGAGGGTCCTACTGGCCTTCGTGGTCGGGCGAAGAGCGAGCAAACCGTCACCGTGAGTGCTCCCCGATGAACGATTCTTCTTTTTTATGGGTTAAAAGGGATTTCATTAGTCAAGGTGGAGGTAGATCTTCCAACAAAGTTGAGGTACATTACTCCGGCCATAACGGCCAAACTGTTGTCCTAGCTTCTACACGACTCGGTTTTGCCATTTTTCTTTCTCTCGAGTTCAATTGAATATTTGGTTTGAATTTGTGAATTAACCCATTTGACTTAGCACTTGGGAATTTTTTGGTTTTTCCTCAAGTGACTCGCACTCTCAAAAACATCTCCGGCATCATCCTCTCAAAATAATGACATAGAAATATTTTCTCAATGGCATAATATTCATTTACTTCCTGAAAATATTTTTCACTGCTCCATAGCAACCCTCATTTTTCTTGCTCGTAAAAACCTGAATAAATTCCCTAATATACTTTTTGCTCATGCCTCACCTTCCCATGTAAAAATATCCCATAGTCATGTGAAGAATTTTGGCTCAAGAAAATATTTTCTTCTCGATAGAAAAGGCACTCGTGAAGGAAGTGCATTTTTCCTGGTCCATTTGAGCTGAAATTTTCTAGCACGCTAACTTCCAACCTAAACCTTAGCCTCCAAGTTTCAGCTCTTATCTCTTTGTAGTTTTCACAAAATGCAACAGCTGCCCAAAACTTGCGATCCTCACATCTTGTTTGATCGACGTGGCGATGAACCAACAACTCAAAACGACCTAGCCTTGAAGGGACTTGAGCCTGTGACACGGTCCGCAGTTCGGGCGCACCGCTGCACGAGTGCATGCGGTGATCGCGAGTACACGGCGCCTGCATGCTTCGCACGCTCGCTGGCCGGCCACCTCTCGGCCTCGCCTGTGAGGCCACCCCGCACCACCTCGCTGTCTCCACCTTCCGTGACCTCGACCTCCCTCCCAGCCCTCTCTCCACTCCCGAGGCCAAAGCTCTGAGGACGAGACACGGCGGAGCAGAGCAAAGATGCGTCTGACGTGATCGAGTCGCCCCTCTTGCGCCATGTGCTTGGCTCGTGTCTGCTAGTATCTATGATCTCCTCGACCTCTCCCATCAAGCATGAGCCCTTCTGCCTCTCGCTGCTCCAAGCATCGCGGCCGCGAGCCTCCGCCTCCCTATATAAATGCAGCCACCCCAAGTCATTCTTGCCACCCCACTCACCTCCTCCGCCACAAATTCAGTAGTTTAGCATCATGCAAGGCCGGCAGTCCTCCGCCGATCGCCGCCGGAGTTGGCCGCTGATCCCTTCGCCGCCTCGCCGCCCCGTGTTCTCCGCCCTCCTTCAACTCCCTAGGCGTGTTCGTGAGCTTCTCGAGTGCGACGGGTGCTGCCTGCTGGATCGACCAAACTCGCCGAAACCCAACTCCGACGAGCCTCCGCCCACCGCCTATGGAGAAGAACACCGCGACACCATCCGCCCACCTGCCCCACTTTTCGCACATGCGACGTGTTCTCCTGAGCTGCGCCCATCACCCACCATCACGCCGAAGCCGCCTATGTTTCTCTCTCTTTATAAACTCGACAAGGTGACCCGACCTGAGCTCTCTCTCGAACGGGAGGAGAGGGAGGCGATGCAAAATACGCTCGACGTGGCCCCTGTCTGTGCTTTTCTGTTTTAGTTTTAATTAAAATATTTTCACCGAACTTTGACCAGCTCTAAATCTCAAACCATAAGTCCAAATGAGATGATTCTTTTGCAACAGTTTTGTTATGAGATCCTTTCACAGGTAAAATTGAGATTCTTCCTCACTGTATATATTTTCTAGTACATTTAAATTCTTTATGTGACATTTTCTTTTGGTATTTGAACTATTTTCAAGGTTCAACTAGTCTTGAAGAGGACCATGAGTTTTGTGACCCTCCTATGAACTAAGGCAAGCCACCACAAATATTTGTAAGGGACATTGCAATGACTATGACTTTACTTGAATTTAAATTCATATATTGCATTTAGTTTATTAAAATACTTTAACTTGTGCTAGTGTCCTTTCCATGCTATGTTTATATGCTTTATAGAATAATGTTGGATACTAGGTGAAGTTATGCAGTAAGGTTTACTTTTCATGATCATGCTTCTGATAGTATCATACTTATGTTGAATCCTTGCATGTGCATTTCATGGCAAACTATGGCTCGAGTAAATTTTATTTCAAGGTAAACATGATAATAATACAACCTAACATGTTGTTGATCGAGTCATGGTGCACCGAATCGAGCTTCCCTGCAGTACCACATTTGCCTTTATGGGAAGGCCCTTATTTGGTCTATTGACATGCCTCTCGCCTGCCTCCAACGATGGAAGGTTATGCGCTTGCGCTGCCCTGGCTCGGTAGGCATAGCCTTGTGTGCCCATGGTTGTTTGGTACCATTGTCCCCATTTGGGACCATTTTGTTTTGCCACTACGGTGGTCGCTTGATGTCCGGAGGGCGTCTGGGCCACCCATGACTTAGCACAAGGGAGGCTGTCAAGTGGTCCAAGAGTGTCATGCAATAGATTGGTTTTGTTGAACACCATTGGTCCACCAATGGGAGCAAGGCCTTGGGTTCCCCGTGGGTACAAAGGTACTAACTCTATAGATCAGATATAATATATCGATAGCTGCGCCCCCTGCTATGGACACAGCTTCATTGTAGGTCACACCGTGGATCAATGTAAACAATTAACGGGCACACTAATGTTATAGTAAGGACATGTCATGATGGATGATCTGGTCGATCATCGAGATGGTTTCTTTGTGATCCTAAGGTGATCACCGTGGTAAGATGATGGATATGGTTACGAGGTAACCTAGATGGTAAGCTGGTCCGAGGGACCATGGTTGCAAGAACCTACACCTCATGAGTAGCATGTCATGTTCTTGCATATAACCTGCTTAAATGTCATGTTGTTGTTTGTCATTGTTGTGAGCTTCCGAGTACATTCAAAGTGCTCACCGGGCGGTCATGCTAGTTTCAGAGAAGCTGTACCAGAGTCGAGTTGCATCGGCATCGCAGCTTCAGGTCGGTCCCAAAGAGTGTCCCCGTGAGATGGAGTCCTTCTCACCGCTGCTCCACCGCCAAAGAGCTGTGTTGTTATCATCGAGGCCCCCAACATGTCTACTAAATAATGTACATACAGCAAAGATCGTGTGCCGCTGGCCTCGCTACCTTATGTATCATCGAACCTATGTTCCCGCAAGAGATCAATAAAGCTATTGTATTTCACCAAGTTGTTGTGTGGCCGTAAGACATGATCGCTAGGCTAGCAATGCAAGGTAAACCGTTGCTCGAGCCGGGTGCCTTAACGCTTGGTATCATAGCCGCGCTTGTTGTAGGATGTCCTAGACAGCCAACACGTAGTCAAGTGATAGTTAGTAGTCTTAAGTGTCGCGGAGTGTGCTTTGCATCCGATTGTTGCATTGCATGCTTTAAGATTATCTTTATTACTAATACTAATGGTTTTGAGTGTAGATGGCTCAAGTGTCGCATCTGCATTAGCCTGGCTAGCACCTTCACCTCTCTCAGACTTCTTCGAACGTAGAAGGCCGACTTACCCCCGATGGTGACTAATTGCAGACCTGTGTACCAGAGCGATTAGCGGACTCAAGGTACGAAAGTACACATGAGGTCACCATGCACAACAGCCCGACCGCACCTACACCCGCTTTTCTAGGAGTGGTTTCGCTTCACCCCGATCAGAGTTTCAGTTTGCTACGCTCGAGGCTCTCGTGGACTTGCGTTATAATGAAGTTTGATGCAGACTCACCCAAGTTTCCACTTCTACCCTCCATGCTCGATGATGGACGATTCGCTTCCCTTCCATTGATCCGCCATGCGACCATTCATCTAGCCACCTTCTCGCCATAACGGTTGGTTACCTTCGATCTTCAACCTGGCCCAGAGCTAACTCATACTGGCAGCTTTACGCCAGATCTGCTTTCACTCCACCTCACCGTTTTACCCCACTTGTCGCCAGCTACCATTCCTCCACCTACTCCAGCCACCCCTCGAGTAACTCGACGCCTCGATAGTGACTCTCACGTGCCCCTGCCGAGTGGGTTTTACTTAGCTTCTCCCGCCGCCTCCTATGCTTCGGCTCACTCCAGACTCGCCTCGAGGGAGAGCCTCGAGGCAGCGGCTGCTGTTTATTTTGCTCCGAGGTTTTCTTTAACGCTTAGTTCGGATCAGAGTTCGAGATCGTGGAGACCAGCAGATCTCAGAAGCGCACTGGCGGTCACGCTTCTTCAGAGTAGAATAGGTTCACCCAGCATTGGCCCCTGCTAGCCCTATCCTTAGCGCACAATAAGAAGCCTCTACAGATTTTTGTCATTGCCATGATCACTTTTTGAGGAATGTCGAGGGCCATCGCTATGCGGATCGATGGCACAGAACAGCTTTAACAAGCGTAAGCCGACCACTTTTCGCATGCTGGCCGCCTCGCCATTTCGGAAGCCTCTTCGCCAAAGTATCCACTATGCTCATAAGCTGTGCTGCCGCCTGCTTTTCCGATCGTGAGGGAAGACAGAGATACTTACACAACAACAAAAATAGCATCCTGGTATAAACGAAAAATGGCCTCGATGAATAGGTTTCAGCATCATGCCGATAGAACACCACAGGAAAAGTAGAATAACGATAATAACGGTAACTCGCACACAAATGGTGCTACATTTTTAACCAAGATAATATGATTAGATTTGCTATGTGCCCAAGTCTCTTAACTTGGCCATCGAGATATCGAGGTTAACCTCCAGATTATGTTTTAGTTATGTACTATTCTTAAATAGTTGATCCCACTAAGTCTAATTCTCTCAATATGTGGTCTTCCACCTCAAAGTGTGCCATGTCGAATCCACTAACACTATTTTGCAACCCATGCAAACCACATGCATACTTTGTTTACACATAGTGCAAGTATGAAACATTTCTACATTAAAAAGTAGTAGCTCTTGATTTGGATAGCGGGAAATCACCCAGTATACTAAGTACGAAGCACACATTCTAGGGCTGCTGAGCAGCTTGTTCCACACCCACCGATAACGCCAAATCGTCAATACTACAAAATCTACCGATCCGCTGCCCACCTACAGGCATAAGACACATCTAGTTTCAAATGGAGAAGCATGGTATGTTTTCTTCTAACACAACAAGTATTTGTGGCAAGTATGCAGATGCTGACAAAGAAAAGAACATATCGTGGTTGACTATGTATAAATTTGTCATATTCTAAAATATTCACTTGAGTTTTCAACCTAAAGTAAGTTCAGAAAACGATCCAGAATAGATCGATATCAAATACAACAATGTGGGGCCGTTCTGCCATTTTCTAGGGACTTTTTCCGGTCCTCCTGAACTGATGGCTGTCAGCTGTGACATATTGTTAGTAGCGTTGAGCTCTGCAGAAATCCATTGCTTGTTTTTCTTGTATGTTAACTATTGTTGCTACTTGTGTGGCTTTTTGCAGGGTCACGCTTATATATGTGTTCCTTACACTGACTATTGTTGCACCTAACTATGTTACCCAGGGACAGTGAAAGTGTAGAGTAAGTTCAGAACTGGTTTCAGGTACGAGGACACTGAAGGCTATGGTGTTGGTTTTTAATCCATAGCAAGAATGTTTTGTAGCTTTTAGATGATTTAGAGTGTCTTGTCTGGTTTGACTTGGATTCCTGCCAAACTTTCTGTATGCCTACCACTTGCAAACTGCTTAGTATTAACGTGCAACATTCAGTGGCACGACAAAACTTAAAGCAAGAAAATGCTGCTCAACTGAAGCTCTGTTACAGCTACTGTAGTATCTAGCTGCATTAAAAGGGAGGCGGAGAACTGCTTTCTACCATAGCTATAGCTATATACCGCTCTGATGTTGGATATGGTTCTATATTAGTATGATGTGCTAAGCATCCACGGATGGTAAGTGTACCGATTTCTAATGTGTCCATTAGACTCGATGAATGTATACCCAAGCAAAACAAGATAACGGTTTCTAATGACATTCTCTGAGATATTTCGTCATTTGCGCCGTCTGCATCGTCATGGAGGCGCACATCTATTAAATGTCGGCAGGACATATAAATGTTCTTAATCCTTAACGGGTTCGCATACTGACAAGAACTGTAGTTAGATTTATTCTTAGATCTCTGGATCTAGATTACATCTGTAAATTTTATTCACTGCATAGCAATGCTAGACAAAATAATAACATCAGAATGATATGATTTATAATGGGGTTGACCGTTGAGATATTGTTATTTTATACCAATCAAGTGGCACGCAAGTCTATGCAACTTCTCAAGTGCCATTAGGTAAAGAATCAATGCTTATGTGATGAACAATTTATAGAAAGAAGTTTCCTGGCTACGACAAATAAACCATGAATGAGTAGCTCTATATGTGCCAAGCCATTGAAAAAGTGGAATGACTTCATGCGCCTAATATTGTACATGACCTCTTCATGGCATCAAAGCCATCACCTTTATTGCAGAAAATTTCAAGTTCAACTACCTACATATTTATAAGCCTCCATTCCCCCCTGGGTCTATTTGAGATATCAGTTTCCGGCATTGAAATTACTAGAGATGATAGTTTTGTTCCATGCCTCAATAGCCTAGCTGCTCAATGGGAGTGAGAGGTATCAGAGAGAGGTAGCAACATGAAGGATGGGTCTTTGTTCGCTATCTCAAAGGACATGTACATGAGGACTTGAATCGGCGATGTTGCTGCTTGAGGCCACGACGCTGCAGGCCCAGCTCCGATCTACTTCTCCATTTGACATGGGCCCGACCTTGACGACACAACCGTCGAGCGGTCACGCAGACATATACGATGAGATGCACTAGTACGGCTTGCAACCTGATGGATTCGTCGGTGGCACAACGATTTAAATGGAAAATCGCTGGATATATAGCAATTTAGAGCTAATCTAACACTATACTACTCATGATTATACATTCCAAGCCGGACAAGACAATCATGCTTTCTTTCAACAATCACCCCCAATAAACATGATGTCCTCTCATGTCACAGTTTGACTTTGCCGATCTTGGAGAATTTCTATCGTCCCAAAGATTTATTTAGGATATCTCAAACCTGATCACGATGTAAACATAGTTGATGTCAATCTTACTTTCTTCCACACACACACTCCCTCAAAGTTGCAATAGCTCAGACGATGTGCTTGCTTCTATCATGACACACTTTATTCTTTCACTAAAAAATTGTAGACTTATTGTCAACTTTAGCATCACTGCTCGCTTCCTTAGCTGTGAGGTCACCGAGCGCCTTCCTAGGCACACGCTTTGACATCCTAGTTGTAGCTGCAGATATCGGCTTCACCGGAGGAGCATGTGACCACGCTTTTCTTTCTTTCAAGGAAATATCCCACGCCTGTACTCTTACGGTCATCAATATCTCCAAATGCTATCAATATAGCCAAGTAGCTCCACGATCTTCTTTTCTTCTGTCTCAAATAGACACAACAAGTTTATTGTCTCTTTGATGTACATGTGTATATTTTTCACCGCTGCCCAATGTTCCGTCAGGATGCTTTCATGAAGCCCACTATGCCAACAGTAGATCAAGTCAGGTCTTGTATTTGTGAGATACCTCAATATTTTGAGCGCACCTTCATACCCCGCTGCATCAACCACGGTGCTTCATTCTTCTTGCTTAGTTTAAGACAAGGCTCCATTAGAACATGAGTTGATTGCAAGTGCTACCGCTTTCAAGTTCCTTCACATATGCCTCCGGCATCTTGTGATCCCTCCGCTTTTGTTGTACCTTGATTCAAAGGTAGTAACTTAGGAGCCCTAGATCACCCAGCTTGAATAGCTCCTTTATTTTTAGGTTGAATGTAACAATCTCCTCCTCAACTACTCCAGCTTATCAATAGATTATTAGCATAGATGCTCACTTCACGCTACTCACTCCGATTTAATGCCGTGTGGTTACCGGTCTATCCGTGGGAGATAGCAGCGGGCTATCTTCAACCGGTTTGATGGCGGTCATGTAATAGGATAGGTGTTTAGTTTCCTATCTTTTTTTGCCCGCCTGTGGCTATCCCGTTTTTTTTGTTTTGCTCTATGTGAGCTTTTCTTTCTTTTGAGACATGAAGACTTTGTTGAACCTTTTGCTTATCAATAATATGGCCGTATGCATCGCTCGATGCAGAGGCTGGATAACCGCTTTTCAAAAAAAGCATAGATGCTCACTAAGATACAATCATTGCTTCAAGAAGGGAAACAACGCCAAAATCATCGCCGCCATCGCGTCGACGAGGTCGGCACAACGTTATCAGCATCCCCACCCCGGTCGCTCCACGAAAGTCGAACCTGACTCCATTCACGACGAGCGCCCCTCCAGTGCCAGCAGAAGCTCGAAGACACGGCCGCCACCGAAAGCACCCGATAAATGGAGCAATTTTTCGTGACACCAACACCCAACCCCCGTCAGGCCGACATCTTTGCCACCAAGATCCATCGCCGACCACCCGACTGCGGGCCACGAAATCGCCAACCGAAAGCGAAGCATCGCCATAGAGGAAAGCCGGATCCGAGCGCACTGCCCACCTTGTTGTCCGTGGTAACCACGCCAAGGCCGAACCACCCAACATCTCCGCCCCACCATCATCCTCCGGACGAGAGGTTGGAGCACCGCAAAGCAGTGAGCTTCATGAAAAGGGAGCCAGATCTGGGCAAGGACCTTCCAAGTTCGGCGCGCGACCCGACCACCGCCGCCCATGCTATTTTGTCGCCTGGCGCCGCCAAGACGCGCTTCTAGGTTGCTCACAAGCCCCCACCGCTAGTGGAGGTCCGTGATCGCGCCACCTTAGCGAGAGGAGGAGAGTCGTTCGCTGGCGCCGGCGCAGGCGTGTTTGCTCGGCGACATCCTCCGCAACGGGCGGAGTTGTAGAAAGCGAGGAAAGGAGCTCGTGGCGGATAGGGTTCTCCAGATCACGGGAACACAGCCGATCTCCTCGCTGTGTGTTCATTGTAGTCCCCGACGCAATAGCTGAACTACAGTACCAAGTCCTTTATACGCCGCGTGCCTAGTACATATGGGGAAAGGGGCCTTCATCCTCGCCAACTCGAGGTGATGAGGTCCACCTGGTGATAGAGGTAACGCGATTGGTTGTGACTGCCATACCGGCGAGGCAAAGAGTCGGGCGGCAGGTTGTGTAGCATCGTGTGGCCGGTCCCAACGGGAGCTGCGAGAGGTGTGTGAATGGGGTTTTGGGCGTGAGGGGAGAAAGTGGGGAATAATGGCCGCCTTTGTCTCATCTCCTGCCTCAAGGCGTAGGCAAGGGCCATGCGGCTCGCCTGAGCCTCGGCTGAGTAGAAACGTTGATTCGTGTTCAGACTCATCCAATCCCAACAGCTTTAAGTTTCGTGAGCCAGAATTTCAGACAACCTGACATCAAATAGCGGCCCCGCCTGTCTGTGGGTTTACATGTGGGTCCTGGTAACACATGGACGATCCAAGTCCAGTTTACGCCAATCCTCGGGCAATCAAGGAGCTCTTGAATAGACTCCAAACGGCCGGGCACGATCTCAAACTTCTAGGGCAGGTGTTTGTATGTTCAGTTAAAAAACATGTGTATGTATTTATTGGTTTTTTCTCTCGTTTTAGAGGTGGATTTTTTACCGATTCAAATATTGTCTTCTTTCTTTTGAAAATAAAACTAAACAAAGGGTGTGTTATAAAGCAAAAGGTAGTTCGTTGCAATGATAGATAATGATGTTGAAGTGGCTCGATTTTGTAGGGTTTCAGTGCATCTATGATTTGTCTACAGTTCTTCATTTTGTTTAGAGACAACCTCCAGTTTCACCATCACCCAGTGTTATATTCATTTGCATAAAAATTCCCTGATTAATTTGGCAACTAACCTTGGCGGGAAAACTGGTGGGGGAGTAGTCATGGGTTCTGCTGTGGCTCTCCAAGGGTCAGTCCGGGTAAGAGAGAGTGGTTTTTTGGGGCTCGAAATTCAAAATTTTCCTGTTACCAAGTCTACTATGGGAAAAGCCGAGGAAGGAGTGCATTCTACCCTTGTGATCGTAAGCGGAGCGTTAAAGAGAAAGGGTTGAAGGAGCGTCCTCGTGTCCAAATCCGGAGACCAGGCGAGAGGGGCCACCTCCGCGTTAACACACTACAGCCGGTGGGTCTCCGCCTTGACCAAGCAAGGAGAGAGGGTGGTTGAGAAGACTCCATCCAGCAGCAACGGGCGTGGTGGTGATGGAGGCGTGGCTATCTGCGGACCGCCAAGACCGCGGGAGAGGAGGGTAGGGAGGGGAGGGCTGCGCGAACCGTGTTGAGCTCCATCGTCTCCCCACTTTATATAGGGGTGGAGGGCTGGTTTCTTGCCCTCAAGTCCATTGGGGCGTTGGCCAAGGTGGGAGAAAAAATCCCATCATTTCCTTCCCCCGTTGTTATCCCCCCTTTTTGGGATCTTGATCTTATCCCTTGGGATATGATCTTATTCCTTCTAAGGGGGATCTTGGTTTGCTTGACCAGGGGTGGGGCCTTTCCCCCACCCACGTTCATGTGGGTCCCCCCAGAGGTGGGCCCCACTCCGGAACCCTAGAACCTTCCGGTACAATACCGAAAAATCCGAACATTTTCGGTGGCCAAAATAGGACTTCCATATATAAATCTTTACCTCCGGACCATTCCGGAACTCCTCGTGACGTCCGGGATCTCATCAGGACTCGAACAACATTCGGTAACCACATACAAACTTCCTTTATAACCCTAAGCGTCGAACCTTAAGGTGTAGACCCTACGGGTTGGGAGACATTGACGAGGGTTCTCCGTCAATAACCAACAGCGGGATCTGGATACCCATGTTGGCTCCCACATGTTCCACGATGATCTCATCGGATGAACCACGATGTCAAGGACTCGGTCGATCCGTATTCAATTCCCTTTGTCTACGGTATTGTACTTGCGAGATTCGATCGTCGGTATACGATACCTTGTTCAATCTCGTTCGGAAGTCTCTTTACCGTTTAACACATCATCCGTGATCAACCCCTTGGTCACATTGGCTTATGATGATGTCCTACAGTGGGCGGAGATACCTCTCCGTTTGGGTGACAAATCCATCTCGATCCGTGTCAACCGAACTTTGGAGATACCTTAGTGCACCTTTATAGTCACCCGTTCGTTGTGGCGTTTGATACACCAAAGCACTCCTACGGTTCCGGGGTTACGATCTCATGGTCTAAGGAAGAGATACTTGACATTGGAAAAGCTCTAGCAACGAACTACGATCTTTGTGCTATGCTTAGGATTGGGTCTTGTCCATCACTCATTCTCCTAATGATGTGATCCGTTATCAACGACATCCAATGTCCATAGCCAGAAACCATGACTATCTTGATCCCAGCTAGTCACTAGAGGCTTCTAGGGACATATTGTGGTCTATGTATTCACCGTGTATTACGATTTCCGGATAATAAAGTTATAGCATGAATAAAGACAATTATCATGAACAATGAAATTAATAATACTTTTATTATTGCCTCTAGGGCATATTTCAACAGTCTCCCCTTGCACTAAGTCAATAATCTAGTTCACATCGCCATGTGATTAAATTGACACATCCCATGTGACCAACATCATCAAATGAGTTACGGGGTTTGATCATGTTTTGCTTGGAGAGAGGTTTTAGTCAGCGGCGAACCTTTAGATCCGGTGTGCTTTAAATTTCTAGGTCATATTGTAAATCTGTTTCCATGCTCCACTTGGAGCTATTCCAAATAGTTGCTCCACTATTATCCGGTTTGCTACTCGAGTCACTTTCGGATAGGTGTTAAAGCGCATCGGCGTAACCCTTTCGCCGAACTCTTTATCACCTCCATAATCGAAACATGTCTATTTACTCCAAGGACAATTTTGACCTGTCCAATGATCCATTCTGGATCATTCTTGTTATTGACTCATGGCAAGGCACACTTGTCGGTACCGCATAGCATACTATAAGCCTATTCGAAACATAGGGGCGACCTTTCCTTTCTCTCTTTTCGCCATGGTCGAGCTTTAAGTCTTGACTTCATACCTTCAAGGGCGAACTCCTTCTTTGGTGATCCATCTTGAACACCTTCAGATCATGTCAAGGTATGTGCTCATTTGAAAGTACTATTGGCGTTTTGATCTATCCTCATAGATCTTGATGCTCAATGTTCAAGTAGTTTAATCCAGGTTTTACATTGAAAAACACTTTTCAAATAACCATATATGCTTTCGAAATTCTACATCATTTCATCAACAATATGTCAACAACATATACTTATCGGAAATTCTATAGTGCTCCCCTCACTTCTTTGGAAATACAAGTTTCTCATAAACTTTTGTATAAACCCAAAATCTTTGATCATCTCATCAAAACATACATTCCAACTCCGAGATGCTTACTCCGGTCCTTAGGGATCTGGAGCTAGCATACCTTTGCATCCTTAGGATCGACAAAACCTTTCTTATTGTATCACATACAACCTTTCCTTCTGGCGGTAAGGCTCGTTTTGACATCCATCGCCAGATTTCATAAATGCAGCTAATGCTAACATGATTCCGATGGACTTTAAGCATCGCTACGGATGAAAAATCTCCGTAGTCAACTCCTTGAACTTGTGAAAACTCTTGCCACAAGTCGAGCTTCATGGCGGTGACATTACCGTCCCGTCCTCTTCTTCTTAAAGATCCATTTATCTCGGTTCATGGCTTCTAACCATTTGGAATTTGGGCCCACCACCTTCTCCATAGCTCGTAGGTTCATTGTTGTCTAGCAACATGACCTTCAAGCAGGATTCTTTACCACTCTAAAGTAATCGCATCCTTGTCATACAGTCGCGGTGATTTGATCCAGTTTCATGATCACTATCATAGCTTCTACTAAATTTGTGTAGGTACCACGAACAACATCCTGCCCTCCACACTAGTTGAAGTGATGGTTCAATAACCTCATCAAGTCTCCACCATCCTCCCCTCAACTTTTGAGACAAACTTTTCCTCGAGAAAGGACCCGATTCAAAAACAATCCCTATTCCGGATCTGAATTTGGAGGTATACCCAACTGTTTTGGGTGTCCTATGAAGATGCATTTTATCCGCTTTGGGTTCGAGCTTATCAACCTGAAATTTTTTCCATACAAGCCCAGCCCCAAACCTTTGAAATGGCACAGGTTTCTCTAAACCATAGTTCATCGGTGTCATCTCAGCGAATTCGTGGTGTCCTATTTAAAGTGAATGTGGTTGTTTCTAATGCCTAACCCATAAGCGATAGTTGGTAATTGATAAGAGACATCATGGCGCACCATATCCAATAGGGTGCAACTATGATTTGGAACACCATCAAACAATGGTGTTCGGGGTATTAATTGTGAAACAATTTCCACAATGTCTTAATTGCGTGCCAAAGCTCGTAACTCAGATACTCATCTCTATGATCATATCATAGACATTTCATCCTCTTGTCACGATGATCTTCAACTTCACTCTGAAATTACTTGAACCATTCAATAATTCAGACTTGTGTTTCATCAAGTAAATATACTCAACATTTACTCGAATCATCGTGAAGTAAGAACATAACGATATTCCCATGCCTCGGCACTCATTGGAATGCACACATCAAAATGTGTTACTTCCTACAAGTTGCTATCTTGTTCCATCTTCTTTGAAACCAGGCTTTTCGGTCATCGTGGTATGATTTGCATATCTCAAGTGATTCAAAATCAAGTGAGTCCAAGATCCATCGCATGGAGTTTCTTCATGCATATACACCAATAGACATGGTTGCATGTCTCAAACTTTTAAAACGGTGAGTCAAAGATCCATCAACATGGAGCTTCTTCATTGTTTTATACCAATATGACTTACATGGCATGCCACAAGTGAGTGGTACTATCATTACTATCTTATATCTTTTGGCATGAAAATGTGTATCACTCGATCGAGATTCAATAAACCATTCCTTTAGGTGCAAGACCATTAAAGGTGTTATTCAAATAAATAGAGTAACCATTATTCTCCTTAAATGAATAACCGTATTGCGATAGACATAATCCAATCATGTCTATGCTCAGCATAAACACAAAATCTCGATGGTAGAGGGCGTGCGATGCTTGATCACATCAACCTTGGAAACACTTCCAACACATATCATCAGCTCACCTTTAGCTAGTCTCCGTTTATTCCGTAGCTTTTATTTGAGTTACTAGCACTTAGCAACGAACGGTATCTAATACCACTGTGCTACTAGGAGTACTAGTAAAGTACACATTAACATAATGTATATCAATATACTTCTATCGACCTTGCCACCTTCTCATCTACCAAGTATCTAGGGTAATTCCGCTCTAGTGACTATTCCCTTATCACGGAAGCACTTAGTCTCGGGTTTGGGTTCAACCTTGGGTTTCTTCATTGGAGTGGCAGCTGATTTGTGTTTCATGAAGTATCCCTTCTTGCCCTTGCCCATCTTGAAACTAGTGGTTTCACCAACCATCAACAATTGATGCTTCTTCTTGATTTCTACTTTCGGTGTCAAACATCGTGAATACCTCAAGGATCATCATATCTATCCCGATATGTTATAGTTCATCACGAAGCTCTAGCAGCTTGGTGGCAATGACTTTGGAGAAACATCACTATCTCATCGGAAGATCGAGTCCCCTCGACTCAAGTGATTGTTGCACCAGACAATCGAGCACAAGCTCAACGATTGAGCATTTCTACCTTAGTTTGCAGGCTAAGAAAATCGTCGGAGGTCTCATACCTCTTGGCGTGGCACGAGCCTGAAATCTCAATTTCAGCCCTCAAAACATCTCATATGTTCCGACGTTTGAAAAACATCTTGGTGCCTTAATTCTAAACCGTTTATCCGAACTATCACGTAGTTATCAAAAGCGTGTATGTCCGATGTTAACATCCACAAGCGGCGTTTGGGGTTCAGCCCGGGTGGTGCATTAAGGACATGAGCTTCCGCATAATCGCTCTTGTCAACTTTCAACTATATTTTCTCTAGGAACATATCTAAGCAGTGGAACTAAAGCTCGAGCTTCGACATAATTTTGCAAAGATCTTTTGACTATGTTCGGGATAATTAAGTTCATCTTATGAACTCCCACTCGAATAGACATCCCTCGGTCATCTAAGTGATTACATGATCCAAGTCAACTAGGCCGGTCCGATCATCACGTGAGACGGACTAGTCATCATCGGTGAACATCTTCATGTTGATCGTATCCTCCATCGACTCATGCTCGACCTTCGGTCTCCGTGTTCGAGGCCATGTCATACATGCTAGGCTCGTCAAGTTAACCCTAAGTGTTTTCTGTGTAAACTGTCTTACACCGTTGTATTGACGTAAGAATCCATCACACCCGATCATCACGTGGTGCTTAGAACGACGAACTGTAGCACGGTGCAGCGTTAGGGAGAACACTTCTTGAAATTTTGTAAGGATCATCTTATTTACTACCGTCGTCCTAAGTAAACAAGATGCATAAACATGATAAACATCACATGCAATCAAATAGTGACATGATATGGCCAATATCATTTTGCTCCTTTGATCTCCATCTTGGGGCTCCATCATCATCGTCACCGGCATGACACCATGATCTCCATCATCGTGTCTTCATGAAGTTGTCTCGCCAACTATTACTTCTACTACTATGGCTCGGTTAGCAATAAAGTAAAGTAATTACATGGCGTTGTTCAATGAACGCAGGTCATACAATAAATCAAGACAACTCCTATGGCTCTGCCGGTTGTCATACTCATCGACATGCAAGTCGTGATTCCTATTACAAGAACATGATCAATCTCATACATCACATATCATTCATCACATTCTTCTTGGCCATATCACATCACATAGCATACCACGCAAAAACAAGTTAGGCGTCCTCTAATTGTTGTTTGCATGTTTTACTGGCTGCTATGGGTTTCTAGCAAGGCGTTTCTTACCTACAAAAACCACAGCGTGATATGCCAATTTCTATTTACCCTTCATAAGGACCCTTTTCATCGAATCCGTTCCGACTAAAGTGGGAGAGCGGCACCGCTAGCCACCTTATGCACCAAGTGCATGTCAATCGGTGGAACTTGTCTCACGTGAAATGCGTGTAAGGTCGGTCCGGGCGCTTCATCCCACAATACCGTCGAAACAAGATTGGACTAGTAGTAAGCATATTGAACAAAATCAATGCCCACAACTACTTTGTGTTCTACTCGTGCAAAGAATCTCTAATAGACCTAGCTCATGATGCCCTTGTTGGGGAGCGTGGCAGAAATTCAAAATTTTCCTCGTGTCACCAAGATCTATCTATGGAGAAACCAGCAGCGAGGGAAGGAGAGTGCATCTACATACCCTTGTAGATCGCTAAGCGAGCGTTCAAGAGAAGCGGGGTTGAAGGAGTCGTACTGTCGTGATCCAAATCACCGGAGATCCTAGTGCGAGCAGACGGCACCTCCGCGTTCAACACACGTACAGCCGGTGGCGTCTCCACGCCTTGATCCAGCAAGGAGAGAGAAGTGGTTGAGAAGACTCCATCCAGCAGCACACAGCGGCGTGGTGGTGATGGAGGTGTGGCTATCTGCGGGCCGCCAAGCACAGCAGAGGAGGAGTACTTGGGAGGGGAGGGCTGCGAGAACTCGTGTTGAGCTCCCATCGTCTCCCACTTTATATAGGGGTGGAGGGCTGGTTTCTTGCCCTCAAGTCCATTGGGGCGTTGGCCAAGGTGGGAGAAAGAAATCCCATCATTTCCTTCCCCAGATTGTTATCCCCCTTTTTAGGGATCTTGATCTTATCCCTTGGGATATGATCTTATTCCTTCTAAGGGGATCTTGGTCTGCCTTGACCAGGGGTGTGGGGCCTTTCCCCCACTACCCACGTTCATGTGGGTCCCCCATGCAGGTGGGCCCCCTCCGGAACCTTCTAGAACCTTCCGGTACAATCGAAAAATCCGAACATTTTCGGTGGCCAAAATAGGACTTCCATATATAAATCTTTACCTCCGGACCATTCCGGAACTCCTCGTGACGTCCAGGGATCTCATCCAGGACTCGAACAACATTCGGTAACCACATACAAACTTCCTTTATAACCCTAGCGTCGCCAACCTTAAGTGTGTAGACCCTACGGGTTCGGGAGACATGTAGACATGACGAGGCGTTCTCGGTCAATAACCAACAGCGGGATCTGGATACCCATGTTGGCTCCCACATGTTCCACGATGATCTCATCGGATGAACCACGATGTCAAGGACTCGGTCGATCCGTATTCAATTCCCTTTGTCTACGGTATTGTACTTGCCGAGATTCGATCGTCGGTATACGATACCTTGTTCAATCTCGTTACCGGCAAGTCTCTTTACTCGTTCGTAACACATCATCCGTGATCAACCCCTTGGTCACATTGTGCACATTATGATGATGTCCTACCGAGTGGGCGAGATACCTCTCCGTTTACGGAGTGACAAATCGATCTCGATCCGTGTCAACCAGAGACACTTTGGAGATACTGAGTGCACCTTTATAGTCACCCGATTCGTTGTGGCGTTTGATACACAAAGCACTCCTACGGTATCCGGAAGTTACGATCTCATGGTCTAAGGAAGAGATACTTGACATTGGAAAAGCTCTAGCAAGCGAACTACGATCTTTGTGCTATGCTTAGGATTGGGTCTTGTCCATCACATCATTCTCCTAATGATGTGATCCGTTATCAACGACATCCAATGTCCATAGCCAGAAACCATGACTATCTGTTGATCTGTGAGCTAGTCAACTAGAGGCTTACTAGGGACATATTGTGGTCTATGTATTCACACGTGTATTACGATTTCGGATAATAAGTTATAGCATGAATAAAGACAATTATCATGAACAATGAAATATAATAATACTTTTATTATTGCCTCTAGGGCATATTTCCAACAATATTACCATACAAAACAGATGGGCGTAAAAACATGACCGGTATCCACTGCATACCCAACTAGTTATAGGGTGTAAACTTGTATTGGCATGTCTTGGGCTCGAATCCCATGCCTCTCTTTTTTGGAAATCTTGAATTTCTGCAGTTTTCTACTGAATTTTGCAAAGTTGATCTTGAAATTCTAACACAATTTTCTCTGAATTATTGCACAGTTTTGTATAGAAATTTTGCAAAGTTCAGTACTGAAATTTAGCACGTTTTCTACTAATTATTGCACAGTTTTGTACAGAAATTTTGCAAAGTTCGATACTGAATTTTGGCACGATTTTCTACTGAATTATGCACATTTACGTACAGAAATTTTGCAAAGTTCGATCTGAATTTTGCACAGTTTTGGACAGAATTGAACCATGAAATTATCACAAAAATCTGAAACTCTCATGAAGATTGTACACACAGCAACCATGAAAAGATATAGATATAACTCCAAACAGAACACCATCCATAATTAACAGGAATAGATAGTCCTCGAATAGATATTCTCGAAACTCTGAGTTCATTTGTCTTCATAACATAAACATAGGATCAAAAGGGCGTGCTTAACCCCATCAAGGAGCTGTTCATTGATGAACTATGCCTACCAAAGTTCATTCATGAACTTCATCACATAGTCATAGAAAACTACAAGGACAAGAAGTCATGTAGGTCATCAAGCCACCTTCACAAGCAGGCAGCTTGTGGTGCATTTTGGCTCCAATTACCTCCTCTTGACTTGCATAAAAGTGTACATCAAATGTAATGAACAAATTATACTATTAAGAACTAAATCAG
>JAHHZJ010004819.1:0-10814 GCA_021437245.1 Aegilops speltoides | reverse complement strand
TTGGGTTTGGGTCGGGATTGAATGATGAGATGATCATGCACTATGCCACGCCATTTCTATCCAGATGGTAAAATCACATGGATGACCAAGGCCGAGATTCTTTATGTTGAAGAATGGGCAGACGCTGAATGCTCCAAAGGTCAAGAGAAGATGATGTAGATGTCTATGGTATTCCCAAGAAGAACCATGAGTCTATGAAGAAATGTACAATGAGGTACCCCAAAGGATGTAGAGATCCGAAGCTCCTCCAGGCCATCTCCGGGTCTACCTACCACAAACACAATTTGAGGCATACCTTGATCATCGCATGATAAGAGGCTATTCTATCAACATGCTGATATACTTGATCAAGGCACCTTTCAAGGTGATGGACCGGAAGTTGAGACTATCAAGAGGACCGCAGCAGACTGTAAGAGGTCATGGGATTTGCCCCCACATTCAGATGCTTATCAATGCCAAGTTTGGCACCCCTACTTGTTGAAAGACCACACTTCCAACCGCAGCCCCGAGCATGAGGACAATGAAGTTGTGATGAGAGGATGATCCAACATCGTTGAAGGTCATGCAAAGTCCGGTGCCAAGAAAGCTAAAGCGAGAAGGAAGAGACAGAGCAGCTAAACCCAAGAGTGTTGGAGAGCAGCCTGAAGCTACCCAGGATTGAACAACCCTCCAGATTGTGCCTCAGAGAGTCTTGAGAGGATAGTTGAAGACAAGTTCCATGCTCGATGTCGTCGATCAAGTGCAAGTCACCCCAACAAGCTTGAGGCAATTCGAGGAAGCCAAGAAGGAGAAGGAAGAGCTCATGGTGAGATGCAAGATGACCGTCCAGATGATTATGAACAACCTGCCGCCCCACAAGACCCAGATCACCTATTCCAAAGGATGACACCAGACTACCCCAAGACCTCCCACACCTCCATCCCACCCAGCCCAGGACCACCCTCCAGCCCACGACATCACCAAGTTTCAATGCAGCCATCTCAACTCCATCAACCGAAGAGCCCAAGAGAGTCCCCAGGACGCAGCTCTATACCTTTCAACTTTTTGGTAACTTGTTCCAAAGGGGAGAAATTGTATAGATCATAGACTTCGAGAGAGAGGTGCTTTGTCTTTGCGCTTTTGCTCTTTCGCTTATTTGCGGTCTTTTGAGATACTTTTGAGTTTTTCGAGACATTCCGTGTTTGATACTACGCTTGTTTCTTTGATGAGTGCTTGATCATACTATGCCTTAATGTGTGCTTAATGCTTATCATATGCTATTCATATCTTGTATGATCATTTACTCATGTCTTGGTGATTGGGATGCTATTCATTCTTATCTTGTCCCCACCAAGATGTATGTGACATGGAAGAGTGACCCATGATCCTAATCGATTTATTTGCATTCAAACGCAAATCTTAAATAATGCACAAATTTAGGGGAGCTCTTGCTTATCACATACTTCTCAAAGCGAAATATTATTCATTGATTATATCATTTGTCGGTTGATCTATATGTTGTCATCAATTACCAAAAAGGGGAGATTGAAAGAACTAATCCCCGGTGGTTTTGGTAATTAAAACAACATATATTCATTGAACTAATAGTTTTTGAGAATCATTTCGAAAGTTCAGATATGGGTATGGCAATGACAAGAAGTGGACCCTCAAATGCTAAGGCAAATTGGCAAAAGCTCAAGACTCCATTTTTGGTTTAGTGATCCAAGATCACATTGAGTCTATAGGAAAGCCAATACTATTAAAAGGGATGAGGTTATGTTAATGATCCGTTGCTCAAAGTGCTTAGTGATACATCTCCCAAACTATCGAATCTTTCATTCCAACATACACTCATAAGTAATCTCGGTCCCACCGATTCCATAAACTCACCACACCGAGATGAACCACCTCACCAAATAGCCAAACCCTAGAAATCTCGGATTTTCCGATTCTAAACTCGGTCTCACCAAACCGTGTTCCAAGCTTCAGAATTCGTATCAAATCGGTGTCACCGAGATGATAAAGTCGGTCCCACCGAGATTGGCAAACCCTGGAAGAACGACCACCGAGTATTTTCGGTCCCACAAAATCCCAACGCTCACAAGATTTGAACTTTGGTCTCACCGAGTTGTCAACTTCGGCCGACCGAGATTGGTCAAATTGTGTAACGGTTGGATTTTTGTGGAGGCTATAAAACCCCTCCACCCCCTCTTCATTCGTGGAGAGAGCCATCGAAAGAACTACCACCCTACCTTACATTTCTGAGAAGAAAACTACCACCCTTGTGTTGAGACGTTTCCACCCCACCATATGAAACTTGATTTCTAGCCTTCCGTTGCTTTCCACTCAATCCTTTCTTCCACCCACCAAACAAGGAGGAGAGTTGAGTGTTGGGGAGATTATCTTGAAGCACAAGAGCAAGGAGTTCATCATCACCAACACCATCTATTACCTTTTGGAGGGTGGTGCCTCCTAGATTGGTTAGGTGTCGCTGGGAGCCTCCCAAGATGTGGAGTTGAACCAAGAAGTTTGTAAGGGCAAGGAGATCGCTTTCTGGAAGATCTACCCCAAAGGCTATCCCGGGGCGATGCCATGGGCATAGACAAGGTTGCTTCTTCGGACCTTCGGGTGGAGCCTCCGTGGACTCTCGCACCCTACCCTGTGGGTTGAAGTTCCATCAACGGATTGACGATAGCACCACTCATCGGAACCACGAGAAAAATTTGTTCCAAATTGGTTGTTTTTCCACCTCTTTACTACATGTGCAATTTACTTTCCGCGCCAATACTCTAGAATTGCATGTAGGGTGATACTTGACTTGATCATCATTGTGAACTTGCAAAACTTGTCCTAATCAAAAGGCTGAATTTTTATATTGTCAAGTAGTCTAATCACCCCCTCTAGACATACTTTCGATCCAAAGCGGAGGCGCCCCCCCCCCCCCTGCTCGCCATGGCCCCGGCGGTTTCCCCTGGGGTTGCCCAGCCCGGCCAGCCCACGGGCCCATCTGGCCCGAGGCGCCCAGCCTCCCCGCTCAGGCCCCGATTCCTCCCGAGCATCCCGACCCCACCGAGTTCTCCATCACCCGGCGAGCCTTGCCGCCTGTCGGAGTCCCGGACGCCCCCGCCGCCCTCCTTCTTTTCCTTCCTTTCCCTCCTCATGGCTTTCCCCCCTGCCCCCAAACCACCGCCGCTGAGCTTGCCGCCACCGCATCGAGCTGCCCCCCCCCTCCTGTCGCCGGGAACGGACGGATCCGTGGATCCTGCCCATCCTGCTCTCCGACGCCGGCCTGATTCCCCAAGACGCCGCCCCCGGGACGGATCGGGAGGAGCCTGATCCCGCCCCGGCGTCGCACCCCCCCCCTGGGCCTCCTCCACCACCACGGGCCGCAAAGCCCCGCCCCGCCTTCGCCGTCCACTTTGCCCCCCACATTACCCGGCGCCCGGAGGCATGCGCCGCCCACTGTCTCCACAAGAGGGCCTACGCCCGCCGCCCCTCTCGCGCCGACGCTAAGGCCCATGGGTGAGAAGTTCTCCTTATTTTTTTTTCCTCATGTTGGGCCAGCGATTCAGATTCGCCCGTTTGTTTTTTCCTGTTCGCGATTTTGTCCATTTTCCGTAGTATTACTGTTACGAAAACCCTTCATGATCATGCATTTAATAACTCACAAATGGTGCATCGGATTAAAATGATTTTAAATGTAAAATGCTTAGAATTTGTTAGTTAATAATATGCCACTTTCATCCATGTTTAAAATGTTTAAAATGCTGTTTGTTTAAATTTGCTCAAATGCCATGTTAAAATGATTTATTTCATAACTAAATAACCAATCGAATTTAATAAACTTTATATGTAAAAGGGTGGAAAATGCCTAGATTAACATGGTCCACTTTTTTTCCTGTTTAACAACTTTAAAATATGTTTTAGGGCAGAACAGTACCAAATTCATAATTTGCATATGGGGATTTTCCAATTGTTGTTTGTTGTTTCCCCTCATTTAAACTTGCCTAGGTAGGTAGTTTTGTTATGCTTCACCCTTGCCATGTTTAACAACATTTAATTGTTGGTAGCTTAAACGAGATTGAACTAAATAACTGAATGTGGGTTCAATAATATGCAACTGCTGATATTGAGCTCCACTTAATTTGTAGTGTTGTTTGTTGACTTTGCCATGCCATGCCATGCCTCATTAAACGGACATGCATCATACTTGATTGTGCATCATGCCATATTTATGCTTGGTTGTTTACCATGTTGTTTGTTTCTTTCCGGCTTGTTTGTCCTTAATGTTGTGATTGTGAGGATCCGTCGATTGTCCGCTTGTCTTCTTCATGGACTCGTTCTTCTTCTTTTGGGATTTCGAAGATGACCGCTCCCTCGATCTCACTACTATCATTGCTATGCTAGTTGCCTCGTTTTTTCGCTACGCTACCTATTACCGTTGTCCACCATCCCATATTGCCATGAACCCAACCTTTGACACCTTTCCTATGCAAACCTTGTTTTATTTACCGCTTTCAAACCCTCTTATAGGTTGCTAGTTGGTGAAGTTGAAGATTTCTCCATGGGGACAGGATTTTGGTTGATATCACAATATCTTTATATTATTAATGCATCTATATACTTGGTAAAGGGTGGAAGGCTCGCCTTATGCCCGGTGTTTTGTTCCACTCTTGCCCTTAGTTTCATACCGTGTTATGTTCCCATTTTATGCCTTACGCTCGGGTGATTTATGGGACCCCTGGCTTTGAATAAAACTTGTCCAGAAGGCCCAACATTGACTTTACCATTTCCCACCACCACCTATTTTTCCCTTGGGAGTCGCAAATCCTGGGGTCATCTTTATTAGCCCCCGGCCAATGCTTGTCTAAGTGTTGGTCCAAACTAGAGTCCTTTTGCCCGTGGAAACTTGAGGTCTGGTTTTAGTTGAGGATTGCTCATCCGGCGTGGCCGAGAAGATACGCGGCTACTATCGATGTTCACCCGGGAGGTCTTGTTGGTCTTGTTTTACCATTGTCGTTCTTGATGTACCGGGATACCGAGTCCTCGACCTGAAGGTCTATTCTTCGATGATCGCGAGGCTTGTTGGGTTTGGGACACCCCGCAGGTATAAACTTTCGAGAGCCGTGCGGGTTATGTGGCGATGGGAATTTGTTAATGTCCGTTGTAGATAACTTGACACCGATCCATTAAAAGCATCAACCTGGTAGCCGGATGGTCTCTTCTGGCGGAGTCCGGAAGTGAACACGGTTTCGGGTTATGTTTGACGAAGTAGGTGTTCGGATCACCTCTTGATCATTGCTAGTTCACCCACCGCCCTTTGTTTCTTTCTCGCCTCATTTGATGTTAGCCACCATATGCTTGGGCCGCCCAACCTCACCACTTTACCCCTTCCTTTCCCTTTAAGCTTTGCTAGTCTTGATACCCATGGTAATGGGATTGGAGTCCTCGGCTCACCAGATACTTCCAAAACCAGTTTGTAGGTGCCTATGTTACCGAAAGGTGACAACCAAGCTCAAGGAGGAGCTCGATGAAGATCTTGCCTTTGTGTTGTTTCGCTGGATCGAGTGGAGCCCAGTTGGGTCGATCGGGACCTTTGTCGATTTGGGGTTTTCTTTTATTTTGGTTCCGTAGTCGGACCTTGATTGTATCCGGATGATGTAATGCTTTATTCATGTAATTGTGTGAAGTGGCATTGTAAGCCAACTATGTATCTCTTTCCCTTATGTATTACTTGGTTGTGTGAAGATTACCTCACTTAATTGCTTTCAATGCGGTTATGCCTCAAGTTGCTTCAAGGGAATATAGCCATCGAGGGCGCTAGTTGGTAATTAGGCCTTCCCACCTTAGGAGCCCCACCGCTTGATCCTTTTAGCCCGAGTTGTGTCTAGAAAAATGTTTTGAGTCATTTAGGATTATATATCGGAGAGTTAGGAATTTTTTACTCCTCATCCCTTCCATCCTGGTGAGGTCTCCGACGAGAGTTTGACTTTCTCTTCTCAAATTTCACTAAAATTTTTAGGATCACGGTATCTTAGAATCGTTCGATGGTTTTATGATGACAACATTGTCTTGGTGCCTCCCCCAGGGTTTTTTTAGTGGAGGTGTCCCGGGAGTTGAGCTCCGAGGTGTTGCCATAATTTATCGGGCAGTTCGAATACCGAGTTTAGTACGGACATCGAAAATCTTTTATGCAGTTGTTGGTGAGATAACCCCGCAACCCAAAGATCGAGGTGAGTACGGAGTATTGCCATGACTCGATAACGGATGCTTTTCAAGGTTGAGGTACACGATTTCGGTTTTTGGTTATGTGTGACGGATGGATACAGCTTGGATGTAGGTATTGTTAGTTTGGGTGAATATATTGCTTCCTCGTATCCCCAACACCATTGCAAACCGTAAAGTTTGGAGTTTATAGGGGGAATTCAAGTAGCTCCTAGAATATCTTTTCGAAAATGCATGATATGAGATTGGGTAAATCTTATCATATGTTTGTTACGGCTTATTTTGCAAGCCAAACCTTTGTTTTGTTTTATTTATGGTATTCGAGGTTTCAAGTCAAATGTTGAATCCATACCTTTTCCTAAACGGTGTTCTCATATTGCTATGTGAATACTAATCCTTTTGATCATTGAGGTTGTCATGTTAATTCCTTTCCAACCTTTCTTCAGATGATCCCATCATTCTTCCCATCCGCAAGATCAATTCTAAGTTTTCAACGTGTTTGTTTTCGCCATCCCAAGTTGTCTTTGTTTTTCCCCGCCTCCCACCCTTTTTCTTCAAGGACACGATTTCTTAATCAAGTATCCTTTTATTATGGAAGTCTCCATTCTTTTCCCCAATGTTTTATCGGTGATTTCCCATGAAGATGCTCAACAGTTCAAGTTCATCATTCTTCATTCTTTTTCTTCTCCGTGGATCCAATTCAAGCTTTGATTTTCATCATATCCCTTCTTTCAAATGCTTTTTCATACCGGCACCTCTTCATCTTTCACTTCGCTATTCATTTGTTCTGAGTGTCAAGATTTCCAAGATTGTGTTTCCATTCTCAATCCTTCAAGATATTTCGAGGTTGTTATCTCATTCGCCATTTAATTCAACTGAATTTCTCTTTAAATCATTCTCAACGGTTTTTCTTTTGAGGGGCCCTAACCCAGTGTCTTTTCCGTGATCTTACCCGACTCTTCTATTTTCCCAAAGCTATCCTAAATTCTTTCCAAGTTTGACGAAGAATGAGTTATCATCACCAAATGCTTTTCTCCAAGATCTTTCAAATTTTTTCATAGTTGGCTCAACCTCTTCGCTTTTGATTCTTCCGGTGCCTCAAAATTTGGTGGTGTTTTGTTTCATTTCATCATTTGAAGACCAAGAAGAGTTTTCAATTTGCTCTTTCTCTTCAAGATTCATGGTGCTAGCTTGTTGCCATCCTCTCATAATTGTTTTTTGGGAGAATTCTTTCACCCATCCGAGCATTTCATGAGTTGTTTCATTTCTTTCCCAAGGCCATCATGTCATAATTTTCATTCTCAGGTAGCTATCATTCTCCAAATCTTACCGGGCATCATTCAATATTCTCTAATCAGTCTGATCGCTCTCATGTTCTAAATCCCAAGTATCTTCATTCGTTTTCCAATCCTCCCGTGAATTGTGCCTTTGCTACTTTCATTTTCAATTTTACGGGGTTCTTTCAAGATCTCTTCCTTGTTCATCATATCAATTCATTTGTTGTTCCAATCCTACCTGGTTTGAAGACCTTCTCAAGTTTTGATATATTCTTTTAATCCTTTTACTAAGTAGTATGCCAAACCTGATTGTCATCAATTTAATTGGTGAAGGATAAGCATAACATAATTCTTATTCTTGTTCATCCAAGTGATTAATTCTTTATTCCGAGGCCCTTAAAATTTCGGTTTCATTTGTTTCATCTTCTTTTTCCGGAGTTCCAAGCTCTAATTATCACGAGATCCATCTAAATCATTGCAAGGATTCACCTTGTGTTTTCAACTTCTCTTTCTTTTCATATCCTTTATTACCGGAGTTCTTCATGGAGGCTTTACATGGTGGTTCCAAGGATTCTTTTCATTCTTCAATTGTTCTTCAAGATTTTCTTGAAGTTATGACCCCAAGCTATACTAAAAATAAACATGGTGCTCAACACATGTTTTGTTTTGAGGAATTCAAGTATTCTTCATCTTGCATTCCAAAGTGCAATTCTTCTACCTTACTTTTGAGGTGGTTTATTCATTCTTGACAATTTCCTTCATGTTTCTGATTCCATGTTGTCAAGAATGAGTATTTTAAATCCATCAATTCTTCTTTGGAGTTATCTTGGTATAGATTTTAAAGCCTTCCCTAAGGAATTTGCTATTTGTGGTGCTTATCAATGATCCAAGTTATATCTCTATCATCTTGGTGAAGCAGCATCTCTTCATTGATCTCAACAAGCAATTGATTTTGATAGTGGCCATTTCACCTCAAATTTTGAGAAGTTTTCCATAAGCCCACTACAAACTTATTCGTTTCGTGTTGGTTTTCCAACAACCCCATTTAACCTTCTTGAAGGGTGCTTTCAAGCTCATTTGTGGGAAGTTGTTTTTTTCTCCATTCTTATTCCAATGACCATCTTCTATTCTTTCTCCCGGAGGCTTTGTGATGTTGCTCTTCACCCATCAATCCTTTTGTCAAGATCATGTAATTTTCCTTGCTTATCCCTTACCGAGTGTGGTTCTCATTCGAGTTCTTCATCTTATCAAGTTTTGCTCCCTCTCAACCGGAGTGCGGTTTGTAATGTTTCTACCCCTTGTGCCATTCTTTCAATTCCGGAGGCGGTTGTTGATTTCATTATGTATCCTCTCATCTTGTCAAGTTCATGTTCAATTCCTTCCATTTACAATGGAGGCGCCCAAATTATATCATTCTTCCTCTCTTCTTGTTTTAACCGAGTGGTTTCAATTCTATCTTGTCCATTAAACCTTGATTCATGTCTTTGCAACCTTCAAGTTCTCGAATGTTCCCTTGTTCCTCCTTTTAACGGATGTTTTCAACTTTGCTCATCTCCGTTGTTTTGTTTCTTTCAATTTGTTCAACCTCTCAAGGTTCTTGGTTTCACCATTGGTCAAAGAAGCAACTTAGTTTTACCTCTTATCTTCCTCTTCCTTTTCCTCCGGTGCCATTCTAGATCTCGGACGAGATCCCTCGTAGTGGTGGAGTGTTGTAACCCTGATCCGGGCGCCGGTTCCCCAGCTATTCGCCATCTTTGCCATGTCATTTGCTTATGTGTTTCTTTTTGCCCCATCATTTGCATTTCATCCCATGTTTTTCAAAACTTGCATCCGCTCGGGTTCCGCCGCTTCCGCGTCGCTCCGAGTTTTTCACACCGACGCCTCCTGCCCAAATATTATTTTATAAGTGGCATAAAATGTTCTTAATGGGTTGCAACTTGTCGGGCGGTCTTATTATAGTGTGACAGGCCCGCCAAGTTTCATCGCATTCGAGTCCATTTGATAGCCCAACCGTTAAACCTACAACCGCAATATAGTCGGTCATACGCGACGTTTTCGATCCAAACCGCCGCCGGGCTGTTTTTCTTCTCCTCTCAGCCCAACTACTCTTCACGCCCACTATCTACTCACCAGACCTCCCCCTCCGGAGCCATCCGATGCCGATCGACGGTCCCAAACGGAGCAAACCCTCTAACCCTAGCCCCTCGCTTTATGGACCTCCATCATTTTGGGCAGCCCCTAGCCTCCCACCCACCTCTAGCCCTCCCTCCTCAATTTCCGCCGTCCCCTCTCCTTCTCCCCACTTGGCGCGCCCCCGGCCACCACCACCTCGCCGCCAGTCACGGAGGCCCTCACCCACCCGCCCCACGCCCCCGGCGGCTTTCCCGCCATGGCTCCGCCCCGGGCCAGCCTGGCCCATCGCCCGAGGCGCCCGTCCCGGCGGCCCATTCTCCCCGAGCATCCGACCGCGCCGCCAGAGTTCCCGGGCGAAGCTGCTGCCGCCGCCTCCGAGTCCCCGGGCCGCCCCCTTTCCTTTCTTTCCTTCCTTTCCCCTCCTCATGGCCCCGCTTTTGCCCCCCAGGAAACCGCCCAGGAGTTCCGCCACCGACGGGCCCCGCCCCACCTCCTCCTTTGCCGGAACGGACGGATCCGTGGATCCGGCCCAGATCCGCCCCCACGCCGCACGCGCTGACCCAAGACACCCCTCGGGACGGATCGGAGGAGCCCCGATCCGCCTCGGGGCGCGACCCGGGCCCCTCCACCAGCCACGGGCCCGGCCCCGCCCCGCCCCCTCCGCTGGGTCCACTTGCCCCATGACCCTCCCCAGGCCAAGGGCGCCGGCCCCGCCCCTCCCCACGGGCCTAGGCCCAATCCCCTTCCCGCCGACGCAAGGCCCACGGGTGAGAAGCCCCTCCCCATTTTTTTTTCTCATGTTGGGCCAGGATTCAGATTCGCCCGTTTTGTTTTTTCCGTTCTCGATTTTGTCCATTTTCCGAGTATTATGCTTTTACGTAAAACCCTTCATGATCATGCATTTAATAACTCACAAATGGTGCATCGGATTAAAATGATTTTAAATGTAAAATGCTTAGAATTTTGTTAGTTAATAATATGCCACTTTCATCCATGTTTAAAATGTTTAAAATGTGTTTGTTTAAATTTGCTCAAATGCCATGTTAAAATGATTTATTTCATAACTAAATAACCGAATCGGAATTTAATAAACTTTATATGTAAATGGGGTGGAAAATGCCTAGATTAACATGGTCCACTTTATTTTCCTGTTTAACAACTTTAAAATATGTTTTAGGGCAGAACAGTACCAAATTCATA
>JAHHZJ010004818.1:0-16121 GCA_021437245.1 Aegilops speltoides | reverse complement strand
TAATGATGATTGTTTTGTCGGGAGACATATCCATATGCTGGTTGATGTAGTCAATCCCACATGCAACTACATTCATCGACATTTTACCGAGTGGCCTCACGGATCGGCAAGATCACCCGTGTCAACGACGCGCTTCGCATTGAATGACCTTGGTTCTGTCCAAACATGAGCTGTATGAAATGATATAACATGAAAGAATCATGTCTACTAAGTAAAAAGAAGAACAAAACGTAAGGCATCATATCTAGAAAGTACAAAAAAGATGAATGGTAAAAAGAGCAAAGCAAAATGAGAGATTATGTGTGTGTCATTATGCTTTCAGCTCCTTCATGTGCTTGCGCTAGCCCTCGCATTTCCAAATCGCTTGACAATATCGTGACAGCTGGTTCGCTCCTTTGTGGCCTTGACTTCGGCTCGAGTCTTCCGGGGAGGTGGGTGAACTACCTCGCCCTCCACAGTAACCAGGTGGCACTCCTAATGGTATCCTCGACACGTGATTCGCAGCACGTTGGAACTTGATTGCCCCGACTGTGAGGACCTCCTGAATGTTGCTCCTCAATCCCATGTAAACTTCATCAAGTGATCAAATCTCCTGTGGGTGCTTGCAAGGATCAAAATGTGGGTTAGGATACCGAAAACAAAACAAATGTAGTCAAGAGAAAAGGTGCATGATATGAAATGTAGGTACAAAAGTGGGGAGTTGCCATGTGGAGGCAAATCCAGTTGTTGGGGAACGTAGTAATTTCAAATTTTCTACGCACACCCAAGATCATGATGATGCATAGCAACGAGGGGAGAGTGTTGCCTACGCACTGCAGACCGAAGCTTTAGCTGCTAGAACAATGGTAGATGGAAGTAGTCGACGCTTCCTCGCGATCCACCCCGATCCCAGCATCCAAATCCATGCTACCTGAAGTTCTTGACACACGTACAGTTGGATGACGCCCCCAGCCTCAATCCAGCCGAAAGTGTCGAGGGAGAGTTCCACACGACGTGGGGCAGGTGACGATCTTGATGTTCAGCCGGCACAGAAGTCACTAAGCTTCCACAATATTATCGAGGTGGACTATGGTGGAGGGGGCACATCACACGGCTAAGGAAGGATCAAGAGATCAAACTTGTTGTGTCTAGAGATGCCCCCCGCCTCAGTGATATAAAGGAGCAAGGGGGGAGGTGCGCCTGCCCAGGAGGAGGCGCTTAAGGGGAGTCCTACTCCCACTGAGTAGGACTCCTCCTTTCCTAGTCAGGGGAGGATTGGGGGAGGAAGAAGGAAGGGGGGAGAAGGAAAGAGGCTGGCCTTCTCTGCCCTAAACTGGCCAATTTCCTTGGGGTGCGCGCCCACCCCGGGCTGCTCCTTCTCTCTCCCTCGAGCGTCTACTATGTATCATTAACTCCCGAGGGTTCCCAGACCTCCCGGTTTTCCAAGAAAACTCGATTTCACCGGAACACTCTCAATATCCAAATATAGGCTTCCCAATATATCAATCTTTATGTCTCGACCATTTCGAGACTCTCGTCATGTCCGTGATCACATCCGGGGACAACTTTCTGCGACATCAAAAACTCATAAACTCATAATATAACCTCGCCATCAAACCTGCGTAAGCAGGACCTACTGTTCGAGAACAATGGAGACATGACCGAGAACCGTATTCTATTCAATAACCAATAGCGAACTCGATGCCCATATTGGTTCTACATATTCTACGAAGATCTTTATCGGTCGATCGCATAACAACATACGCTTGTTCCCTTTGTCATCCAGATGTTCATTTGCCCTAGATTCGATCGCCGTATCCAATACCTAGTTCAATCTCGCATCGGCAAGTCTCTTTACTTGTTCCGTAATACATCATCTTGCAACTAACTCATTAGTTGTAATGCTTGTAAGGCTGATGATGTGCATTACCGAGAGGGCCTGAGATACCTCTCCCATAATCGGAGTGACAAAACCTAATCTTAAATATACAAACCCAACATCCGCCTCTGGAGACACCTGTAGAGCTCCTTTATAATCACCAACATACGCCAGACGCTTGGTAGCACACAAAGTGTTCCTCCGTAAACGGAGTTGCATAATCTCATAGTCATATAGGAACATGTATATGTCATGGATAAAAGCAATAGCAACATACTAAACTATCAGTGCTGTTAATGAATGGGTCATGTCAATCACATCATTCTCTAATGATGTGATCCCATAATCAAATGACAACACATGTCTATGGTTAGAAACATAACCATCTTTGATTAATGAGCTAGTCAAGTAGAGGCATACTAGTGACACTATAGTTTGTCTATGTATTCACACATGTATCATGTTTCCGTTAATACAATTCTAGCATGAATAATAAACATTTATCATGACATAGAGGAAATAACATAACTTTTATTATTGCCTCTAGGCATATTTCCTTCAGCCTCCCACTTGCACTAGAGTCAATAATCTAGATTACATAAAGAATGATTCTAACACCATGGAGTCTTGGTGCTGATCATGTTTTGCTCAGGAGAGAGGCTTAGTCAACGGGTCTCGCAACATTCAGATCCGTATGTATCTTGCAAATCTCTATGTCTCCCTACTTGACTTAATCCCGAATGGAATTGAAGCGCCTCTTGATGTGCTTGGTCCTTGTGAAATCTGGATTCCTTTGCCAAGGCAATTGCTCCAAGATTGTCACAAGTATCTTCATTGGTCCCGATGCACTAGGTATGACACCTAGATCGGAAATGAACTCCTTCATCCAGACTCCTTCATTTGCTGCTTCCAAAAGCTATGTACCGCCCGCATGTAGATCCTCGCCACGACGCTTTGTTTAGAATCGCACCAACCTTACACCGCTTAATAATAAACACGCATCCGGGTATGATTTAGAATCGCCCTGATCGCCACAAGCTTGCATCGACGAACCATTTATTTACTCAGCTTCTTTGTCACCTCCATATACGAGAAACATATCCTTAGTCCTTTTCGTGTATTTCAGGATGTTCTTGACCGGCTGTCCAAAGGATCCACTCGGATTACTTTTGTACTTCCTCGCAAACTTATCGTTAAGCATACGCCATGTCCGGTACATGTGATTGCATACATGATAGAGCCTATGGTCTGAAGCATAGGGAACATCTTTTTTATTTTCTCTATCTTCCTACTGTGGTCGGGCATTGAGTCCTGACTCAACTTCACACCTTGTAAGCACAGCAAGAATCCTTTCTTTTCCTTGATCCATTTTGAACTTTTTCAAAATTTTGTCAAGGTATGTGCTTTGTGAAAGTCCACTAAGCTGCCTTTTGATCTATCTCTATAGATCTTGATGCCCAATATGTAAGCAGCTTCACCGAGGTCTTTCATTGAAAAACTTTATTCAAGTATCCTTTATGCTATCCAGAAATTCTATATCATTTCCAATTAACAATATGTCATCTACATATAATACTCGTAAATGCTACAGAGCTCCCACTCACTTCTCTTGTAAATACAAGCTCCAAAAGTCTCAGATAAAACCATATGCTTTGATCACACTATCAAAACGCTTATTCCAACTCCGAGATGCTTGCACCAGTCCATAAATGGATCGCTGAGCTGCTTACATACTTTGTTAGCTCCTTTTGGATCAACAAACCTTCCGTCGCTGATCATATACAACTCTTCCCGTAGAAATCCATTCAAGAATGCAGCATGACATCCATTTGCCAAATTTCATAATCATAAAATGCGCAATTATAACATGATCGATGATTAAGCATCGCTACGTGAGAAAGTCTCATCATAGTCAACCCCTTGAACTTGTCGAAAACCTTCGCAACAAGTCGAGCTTTGCGGTGATGAATATTACCATCACATTATTTTCTTGAAGATCCATTTATTCTATGGCTTGCCGATCATCGGGCAAGTCAACCAAAGTCCATACTTTGTTCTCATACATGGATCCCATCTCGTATTTCATGGCCTCAGCCATTTTATGTAACTGCCCATCATCGCCTTCATAGTTCGAGGTTCATCATGGTCAAGTAACATGACTTCCGTAATAGATTACCGCATCACTGTGCGGTTCTACTCTGTCGACCATATGAGGTCTGTAGTAACCTGATCCAAGTTCATGATCAATATCATTAGCTTCTCCCTATTGGTGTAGTGTGTCTTAAACTGTTCTCATGACAAACTACTTTCAAGTAAGGGAGCAAGGTACATTACCTCATCAAGTTCTACTTTCCTCCCACTCACTTCTTTTCGAGAGAAACTCCTTCTTTCTAGAAAGGATCCATTCTAGCAACAAATGTCTTGCCTTCGATTCTGTGATAGAAGGTGTACCCAACTGCTTCCTTTGGGTATCCTATGAAGACACATTCTCGATTTGGGTTCGAGCTTATCGTGTTGAAGCTTTTTCACATAAGCATCGCAGATCCCCAAACTTTAAGAAACGACAACTTTGGTTTCTTGCAAAACCATAGTTCATAAGGCGTCGCTCTCAACGGATTTTGACGGTGTTCTATTCAACGTGAATGCGGCTGCCTTCTAGAGCATAACCCCAAAACGATATAGCGTAAATCAATAAGATACATCATAGATCGAACTCATAGTTTGTGCACACGCCTCGGACACCATTATTGTTAGGTCTTCCCAGTATGAGTTGCTAAACTATTCCGCATTGTTTCAAATGTGAACCAAACTCAGAACTCAAATATTCACCTCCACGCATCGATCGCGAAACTTAATTTTCTTGTTACGATGATTTTCAACTTCACTCTAAAATTTTTTGAACTTTTCAAATGTTTCGATTTATGTTTCATCAAGTAGATATACCCATATCCGCGTCAAATCATCCGTGAAGGTGAGAAAATAACGATATCCGCCATTTGAGCCTCAATATTCATTGGACCACATACATCCAGATGTATGATTTCCAACAACAAATCGTTGCTTCGCCCATAGTTCCGTGAGAACTGCGTTCTAGTCATCTTGCCTATGAGGCACATGCCGCAAGTGCCAAGTGATTCATAATCAAGTGACTCCAAAAGTCCATCAAGATGGAGTTTCTTCATGCGCTTTACAATCGATATGACTTAAACGGCAAAGCGTTTACAAATAAGTTGTAATATTATTATTATCAACTCGCATCTTTTGTTTCCAACATTATGAATATGTGTATCACTACTATCGAGATTTATCAAAAATAGACCACTCTTCAAGGGTGCATGACCATAAAAAGATATTACTCATATAAATAGAATAACCATTATTCTCTGATTTAAATGAATAACCGCCTCAAGATCAAACAAGATCCAGATATAATGTTCATGCTCAACGCCGCACCAAATAACAATTATTTAGGTCTAAAACTAACTCCGGCGGTAGATGTAGCGGTCGAATCGATCACTGATCACATCGACTTTTGGAACCATTTCCCACGCCGCATCGCCACCTCGTCCTTAGCGATGTTCGCTAATCAGAGTCCTCGTTTCTGAGTTGCAAATATTAGCAATGTAACCAAAGATTAAATACCCAGTGTGTTATCAGGAGCTCTAGTAAGGTACATATCAATAACATGTATCACATATATATACCTTTGTTCACCTTTGCCATCCTTCTTATCCGCCAAATACTTGGGGCAGCTCCGCCTCCATGTCCGGGCCTGGTTGTAAGCATCATTCTCAAAGCTTAGGTCCAGATTTCTGGTTCTTTTCCCGAGCAGCGAACTTGTTTGTCGTTCTTCTTGAAGTTCCCCTCTTCTTCCCTTTGCCCTTTTTTCTTGAAACTAGTGGTCTTATTGGATCATCAACACTTGATGCTCCTTCTTGATTTCTACTTCGCGCAGCCTTTAGTATCATGCTAAGAGCGCTGTGTATAGTCTTGTCCTAACCCTTGCATATTATAGTTCATCATTTAAGCCTTGTAGCTTGTGGCAGTGATTGAAGATTTATATCAATGACGCAATCATCAAGAAGATTAACTCCCAATTGTGTCAAGTGATTGTAGTACCTGCATATTCTCGAGTATATGCTCAATGACGTAACTATTCTCCTCCATCTTGCAACTATTAGAACTTATTGAGACTTCATATCTCTCAATCCTGCATTCGTTGGAATATTAACTTCAACTCCGGAACATCTCATATGCTCCATGACGCTCAAATGTCGAAGAAGACCCGCTTCCAAGTCAGAAAGCTATGGCACATCGAACTATCGAGTAGTCATCGCTTTTGCTTGCAGATGCTCATAACGTCAGTGTGTTGTGACCGCAGTAGAGGCCCGCACCCAGCGGTGCATCCAGGATCGAACTTCTTCTCAGGCAGCAATGAGGATAATCTTTGTTACGGACTCCAATCCGTAATTGCTACCATCATCTTTCAACTTAGCTTTCTCAAGGAACGATTAAAAATTCAACGAACAACATCAATGCAGCCATCTATCTACAATCAAACATAAACAAGCAAAATACTATCGTGTACTAAGTTCATGATAAATTTAAGTTCAATTAATCATATTATTTAAGAACTCCCACTTAGACAGACATCTCTCTAGTCATCTAAGTGATCACGTGATCCAAATCAACTAAACCATAACCCATCATCACGCGGAAATGGAGAAGTTTTCAATGGTGAATATCACTTATGTTGATCATATTCACTATATGATTCACGCTCACCTTTCGGTCTCCAGGTTCCGAGGCCATCTCGGTGATATGCTAGGCCTGGCAAGTATAACCCCAGTATTCTCGCGGTGCAAAACTGGCTTGCACCTGTAGATGGACATAGAGCTTATCACACCCGATCATCACGCAGGTGTCTCAAAGCACGATTTAATCTTTGGCAACGGTGCATACCGTGAGAACACTTCTTGATAATTTAGTGAGAGATCATCTTAAAATGCTACCACCAATCAAAGCAAGATAAGATGCATAAAGGATAAACATCACATGCAAATCAATATAAGTGATATGATATGGTCATCATCATTCTTGTGCTTCGTGATCTCCATCTCCGCAGCACCACCGTGATCACCATCGCCACCAAGCGCCGACAACTTTGATCTCCATCAGTCAGCATCGCGGTCGCATACGCCAAACTTATGCTTCTACGACTATCGCTACCGCTTAGTGATAAAGTAAAGCATTGTTGTATGCATTGCATTGCATACATAAAGCGATAACCATATGGCTCCTCCAATGTCGATAATCTCTTGTTACAAAACATGATCATCTCATACAATAAAAATATAGCATCATGCCTTGACCATATCACATCACAACATGCCCCTGCAAAAACAAGTTAGACGCCCTCTACTTTGTTGTTGCAAATTTTACGTGCTACTGACGGCTTAAGCAAGAACTGATCTCACCCACGGATCAAAACCACAATGATATCACAATAGACTCTTTAACCTTCTCAAGGACCAAGGCGAGCTTACTCGGTTCAACTAAAGTGAGAGACAGACCAGTCACCTTTTAGCAACGAGTGCTCGAGCGGTGAAACCACCGCTGTAGCGCACGCTGCAGAATGTCGGTCCGGCCGCTTCATCTCAATACCGCTGAACCAAAGTATGACATGTCGTAGGTAGTATGACTTGTATCCACAACTCACTTGTGTTCTACTGCAAAACATCAAACCATAAAACCTAGGCTCGATGCCATCATTGGGGAACGAGTAATTTCAAAAAATTTCCTACGACACGCAAGATCATGGTGATGATATAGCAACGAGAGGGAGAGTGTTCGCCCACGCACTCATAGACCGTGAAGCGAAGCATTAGCACAACGCGTTGATGTAGTCGACGCCTTCACGATCCGACCGATCCAAGCACCGAACGATGGGGCCTCCGAGTTCAGACACGTCACGATGCGATTTCTCCCTCCAATCCACGAAGCTCCGAGATGAGTTCCCAAGACGACGGCGGTGACGATGATGATGTTCTACGCGCAGGCCGCCTAAACTCCGCGACGATATGACCGAGGTGGAATATGGTGGAGGGGCACCACACGCTAAGGAATGATCCGTAGATCAACTTGGTGTCTATGGGTGCCCCCCCGATATAAAGGAGGGAGGGGGGAGGGCCCCCCTAGGGTGGCCGGGAGGTCCTACTCCCACCGGGAGTAGGACTCCCCTTGCCTTGTAGAGAAGGAGGGAGGAAAGAGGAAGGGCGCCCCTTCCTTGTCCTATTCGGACTAGGGGAGGGGGCCGACCCCGCCGCCCCTCCTTCTCCCTCTTGGCCCACTAAGGCCCATTATCCCGGGAGGTTCCTGAACCCTGTTCCGCAAAACTCGATTTCACCCAACCATTCGATGTTCAAATAGGCTTCAATATATCAATCTTTATGTCTCACATTTTTAAGACTTCTTTCATGCCGTGATCACATCCGGACTCAACAAACTTCGACATCAAACTTATAAATCATATAAGCGGTCATCAAACGGGACTTACGGTTCGGAAACCTTATGAATACAACCTTACCATTTGTCAAAATAACCAATCCGATGCTATTTAATTTAATTTAACGGATCACAACAGGTTATTTTCTATTCTTCTAATTGATGTGATCTAATCAAATAGCAATTTATGTCTAATGCCTTCAACACTGTTAATGTTTCAACATAAAATTGTTATTGAAGAAAACATTATCAGAAATGAGGAAAAATAATTAAGGAAATATGCCAAGCCAATGATATTTTTATTTTCTTTATTTCATGGATAAATGTTTTCTTCAAGCAGAATTGTATTAATTAAGAACATGATAAGTGATGATAGAAACAAAGATGTCACTGTATGCCTCTAAGACTGCTTGTTAATCAAATTTAATGTTTCAACCAATTGAACAAGGAGGTTGTTATTTGATTAATGAGGTCAATCATTAGTAGAATGTCTGATTACCATGACCCATTTTAGTTAACATGATCGCTTAGTATGTTGCTAAGTTTTATCCATGACTTATACATTTCCTAATTTTGGATTACAACCTCCACGGAGGAAATTTTGTAAAAGAAAGGGAAAAGGAGTACTAATGGTTTCCAAAGGCGTGGGGTGGGTAATTATTTTTCACCCCTAGAGGTATCCCCCCTTCAATGCACATCAAAAAAATAAATAATGAGTTAGTTTGGAAGATATAAAAGTGAGATTCCCGTACGAGATTGAAAACTAGGTATTGATACCACGATCAATTGGTAACATAGATGACAAAGGAACAAGATGTTTTATTCCTGATCATAAAGATCTTCAGAGAATATGTGAACCAATAGGCATCCAGTCCCGCTTGTTGGTTATCGACCATGAATAGTTCTAGGTATGTCTACATTTGTTCCAACCCAAGGTCGAAGTTAAGGTTTCGGCGACGCTTTATGAGTTTATGTATTTTGATGTACCGGGAGGTTCTGGTCCGGATGGATCACGGGACATGAACGAGGAGTCTCGAATGGTCGGACTAAAGATTGATATAATTGAACTATATTTGAGTTCGGAATGGTTCCGTAAAATGGAATTTATTCTGAGTACGGAGGTTACCGAACCCCGGGAGGTAATGGGCCTCTATGGGCCTTGTGGAAGGAGGAGGGCAGCCTGTTGTCACAAGGCCCCCTTCCCTAGTCCTACTAGGATTAGGAGAAGGGGCCGCCCTTCTCTCCTCCGGGACCTTAGTTGGACTAGGATTGGGGAATCCTACCCCGAGGAGAGGACTTTCCGCCGCCAAGCTTGGCCGGCCGCCCCTCCCCCTCCTTTTATAGGGCAGGGGGCACCTTGGAACACAAGTTGATCGTGAGATCGCTCAGCCAGTGGCCCCTCCACCATATTCCACCTCGTTATTACCGCGCGCTTAGGCGGCCCGCTAGTGAAACATCAAGATCGCCACCACGCCGCGGGTCGACGGAACTCTCCCGACACTTCGCTGGATCGAGTACGAGGGACGCCATCGAGCTGTACGGTGTCAAGAACTCGGGCGCCAGTAACGGCCCGGATCGGTCGGATCGCGAGGAGAACGTACGACTACTTCCTCTACGCGATCGCTTCCGCCGGTCTAAAGGGTATGTAGACAACACTCTCCCTCCTGCTATACATCACCATGATCATGTGCGTGGGGAAAATTTTTGAAATTACTACGCCCCAACAAGGGCATCCGAGCCTAGGTTTTTCTATGGTTTGATGTTTTGCACGAGTAGAACACAAGTGAGTTGTGGCTATGTCATACTACCTACCAGATGTCATACTTTGGTTCAGCGGTATTGTGAGATGAAGCGCCCTGACCGACATGCCAGACGCTACGCGAGATGGTTTCACCGCCAGGAGCACTCGTGCTTAAAGGTGACTGTGGTGTCTCTCTCACTTTAGTTGAACGAAAGTATACGCCGTCCTTGAGAAGGTTAAACGAGTCTATTTGAAAGTATTGTGGTTTTGATGCGAGGTGAGACCGGTTTTGCTTAAGCCCGTAGAGCCACGTAAAATTTGCAAAACAAAGTAGAGGACGCCTAACTTGTTTTGGGGCATGTTGTGATGTGATATGGTCAAGACGTGATGCTATATTTTATTGTATGAGATGATCATGTTTTGTAACCGGTTATCGCAACGAGGAGCCATATGGTTGTCGCTTATTGTATGCAATGCAACGCTCGTAATGCTTTACTTTATCACTAGCGGTAGCGATAGTCGAGAAGCTAAGTTTGGCGAGACGACAACGATGCTACGATGGAGATCAAGGTGTCGCGTGACGATGGTGATCATGGTGGTGCCGCAAGATGGAGATCATGAAGCACAAGATGATGATGACCATATCATATCACTTATATTGATTTGCATGTGATGTTTATCCTTTTATGCATCTTATCTTGCTTTGATCGACGGTAGCATTATAAGATGATCTCTCACTAAATTATCAAGAAGTGTTCTCCCGGTATGCAACGCCAAAGTTCGTGTGCCTGACACCACGTGATGATCGGGTGTGATAAGCTACGTCCATCTACAACGGTGCAAGCCAGTTTTGCACGCAGAATACTCGGTTATACTTGACGAGCCTAGCATATGGCAGATATGGCCTCGAACACGGAGACCGAAGGTCGAGCGTGAATCATATAGTAGATATGATCAACATAAGATGTTCACCATTGAAACTACTCCATTTCACGTGATGATCGGTTATGGTTTAGTTGATTTGGATCACGGATCACTTGGATGACTAGAGAGATGTCTTTCTAAGTGGAGTTCTTAAGAATATGATTAATTGAACTTAAATTTATCATGAACTTAGTACGATAGTATCTTGCTTGTTTATGTTTGATTGTAGATAGATGGCTCGCCGTTGTTCCGCTGAATTTTAATGCGTCCTTGAGAAAGCAAAGTTGAAAGATGATGGTAGCAATTACAGGACTGGGTCCGTAACGAGGATCATCCTCATTCAGCACGTAAGAGTTACGCCCGGATGCACCGCTAGGTGCCGTGCAGCAATGCAACCGCAGATGTTATGAACGTCGCGCGAAAGCAAAGTGATACTTTATAGTTCGGCCATACTTTACGGCTTAGAACCGGACTTCAACGACGTTTTGAACGCATGGAGCATATGAGATGTTCCGAGTTGAAGTTAATATTCCTGAATGCCCGATTGAGAGATATGAAGTTCCAATAAGTTCTATAGCAGATGGAGGAGAATAGTTCTTAGTGAGCAATACTCGAATGTCTGGGTACTACAATCACTTGACACAATTGGGAGTTAATCTTCCGATGATTGTGTCATTGACAAATTCTCCAATCAAGCCACCAAGCTACAAAGGCTTCGTGATGAACTATAATATGCAAGGGTTAGTAAAACTATCCGAGCTCTTCGCAATGCTAAAGGCTGGAGGTAGAAATCAAGAAGGAGCATCATGTTGATGGTCAATAAGACCACTAGTTTCAAGAAGAAAGGCAAGGAAGAAAAGGGAATTTCAAGAAGAAAGCAAGCGTTGTCTGCTCAGAGAAGAAACCCAAGTCTGCCCTAAACCTGAAACCGAAAGTGCTTCACGCAGCGATCGGTCATCGAAGCGGAACCCCCAAGTATTTCGGATAAGAAGGATGGCAAGGTGAACAAAGGTATATGTGATATTGTTAGATGTGTACCTTACTAGAGCCAGAGCACTGGTATTTGATCGGTTCCTGCAATATTTGCAACTCAAAGGACTGTTTTAATCGCAAAGGACGAGGTGCCCTTTGGGAAATGGTTCCAAAGTCGATGTGATCGGTCGGACGCACTCTACATCTACCTTGGGATTAGTTTTAGACCAAATAATTGTTATTTGGTCCGTGAGCATGAACATTATTCGGATCTTGTTTATCGACGGTTATTCATTTAAATCAGAATAATGGTTGTTCTATTTATATGGTAATATCTTTATGGTCATGCACCCTTGAGGGTGGTCTATTTTTATGAATCTCGATAGTAGTGATACACATATTCATAATGTTGAAAAAAAGATCGAGTTGATAAGAAGTGCAATTTGTGGTTGCCGTTAGGTCATATCGGTTAAAGCGGAAGAAACTCCATTTGGATGGACTTTGGGTCACTTGATTATGAATCACTTGGCACTTGAACCTGCCTCGGGAAGATGACAGAACACCGTTCCGATATGGAGACAACAATTTGTTGGAAATCATACAAGATGTATGTGGTCCGATGAATGTTGAGGCTCGTTGGGATATCGTATTTTCACCTTCCAGATGACTTAAGCATATGGGTATATCTACTTAATGAAACATAAGTAAACGGAAAAGTTCAAAGAATTTGAGTGAAGTTGAAAATCATCAAAAGAAAATTAAGTTTTCATCCGATCGGGGTGAATATTTGAGTTGAAGTTTTCTTTGAAACAATGCGGAATAGGAATCCGCCACCCAACACCAAAATGGTGTGTCCGAACGTCAATCGATTTTTACTAGATATGGTGCGATCTATGATGTTCTTGATTTACCGCTTCGTTTGGGGTTATGCTCTAGAACCCGATTCACCAAATAGAACACCGCCGAAACGTGAGAAACCTTATAATTGGTTTAAGAAACCAAAGTTGTCGCTTAAAGTTTGGGGATGCGATGTTATGGAAAAAGCTTCAACCCGATAAGCTAACCCCGGGAAAATGTGTCTTCAAGGATACCCAAAGGGGTTGGGTACACCTTCTATCACGATCCGGGCAAGACATTTGTTTTAAGAATGGATCCTTTCTAGAAAGGGTTTTCCAAAGAAGGAGTGGGAAAAGTGGAACTTGATGAGGTAATAGTACCTTCTCCCTTACTTGAAAGTAGTTCGCGAAACCGGTTTCAGAACCTACACCAAGTAGTGAGGAAGTTGATGATGGATCATGAAACTTGATTTACTCGAACCCGTAGATCAACCGAGTAAGATCCGCCGGTGGAGGAATCCTTTTCGAAGTCATGCTACTAGATCATGATGAACCCCAAATATGAAGAAGCGATGGTGAGCCCAGATTCCAAAATGGCTTGAGGCCATGAAACGAGATGGGATCCATGTATGAAAACAAAGTGGACTTTGGTTGATTGCCGGGGAGGCAAGCTGAAACAAGTGGATCTTCAAGAAGAAGGCCGGGCGGTAATTTTGTTTATAAAGCTCGATTTCCAAAAGGTTTTCGAAAGTTCAAGGGTTGACTCGATGAGACCTTTCACCGGCGATGCTTAAGTCCGTCAATCATGTTAGCAATTGCCGATTTTATGATTATGAAATTTGGCAAATGGATGTAAAGACCCTGAAGGTTTTGGAAGAAGGTTTTATCCCGAAGGTTTATGAAAAGGGAGCAAAGTGTGAAGCTCCAGATCCTTTATGGGGTGCAAGCATCGGATTGGAATAAATTTTGATAGGGATAAAGATTTGGGTTTTCTGGAAACTTTTGAAGTTTAAATTTACAAGAAAGGATGGGTCGAGCTTTTGATTTAAAAGGGACATATTTGACAAATTAAGAATTTGGATAGCAAAAGGATACTTGAATAGAGCTTAAAGCCTCGAATTGGCTCCTATTGGGCATTCCAAAGAAGCAAGGCAATGGACTTTAACCCTTTTTAACGGTTTTGAAGAAGTTCTGGAAGCCAGGGGTTTCGCTCGTGGCAAGGTGGAAAATTGAGGCCCAGAACCAGCGGTGAAAGAAAAAAATTTCCCATGTTGCATAGGCTCATCATGAGGCATTTGTAAGCGTGTGTGCCTGATAGCCGTGGAGTCCAAATTCCGGTTTGGTCAGGGGAACAGTAGAACTTGGAAATATTAAGCTTGGGAATTTTTCATTGGGGTAAAGGCTCCTCGGAGTTACCTTATCAACTTTGCTTGACCGGACGTTTATCCGGCCGGTTTCATAACACTGGGGGGCGGTGTTGGTGCGGCTAACAAGCTCGGATCTCTGTGGCTACTAACTTGGGAGCTATGAAGGTTGTGAAGGGCTACGCCTAGGTGAAACCTAGTGATTGGTCCATGAAAATCTTCTGACAAACTGAGTTGTTGTGAAACCTTTCACCAAGGGAAAGGCACATTAAGAGGCTCACCTCGGACTTATCGGGCCGAGCAAGAATTTGGAAGATTCGGATTGAATGTTGGACCTTGTAAGGTTTCCCTGAAACAGATCCACAAGCTATGGGTGTTGGTCACATTTAATCAGAATGCTTAGTGATGGGGGAAAAATTCCCTAGAGGCAATGGTTTTTTATTTTAATTTCAAAAATTTTTCCATCGCAAGAATTGTATTAACGAAAGAATGTTGTCTGCAAAACGGTAAGATGCCCTCAGACTAGCTTAATCGAGGTTTGTTCCTAACCAGAACCGGGTTATTTGGATTATGATCACTAAGTGAATGTCGATTGCTGACCCATCCCTAGCGGCAAGAGTTGTTGCCTGCTCCATCTTATTGTTCTAACTTGAGATTTGCAACCTGCCCGTTGGGGAAACCTTTGTTCTACCAAGCCGCCTAATTGGGGATTATAAGGTTAAATGGTTAAAGGCGATTGGGTTGGCGATGAGATTAAATTTGTTTCCGGGTTGCCGGGGTATTGGGCGGGAATGCCCCCGGTTGAAGATCACTTAAAGAGTTGGAATTTTAGGAGTAAAGGATTGGGGGAGGAGAGAAGGAGGCCCCCGTCCAATCTGTAAGTAACGGTGACGGGAACCCTTTTTCCCTCGCCCGATAAAGACTAGGGGAAAGGTAGGAACCTTGGATCCATCCCGGGTTTTACGACCTGAATATTTAGGCTTCCAATTTTAACTTAGGGTCCGACCTTAAGGTTTCATGCCGTATTATGGGTTTGAATTTTGTTACCAAAATTTCTAATTATACGCATGAAACCTTAAGGTCGGACCTAAAGGTTGAAATTGAAGCCATAGGAGTTCGGAATTCGGGAATGGAATCCTAGGGGTTTACAACCGAAGTTTAAATGGGTCAGGGCCTTAGTGAAGGGGAGGCAGCCAGCCGGCAGCGTTCTCCTAGTTCCAACTAGGTAGAGGGGCCTTTCTCTTCCTTCTCCCAACTAATTATTAGATTGGGGAATCTGAGGAGGATTTACAGCGCCAAGCCGGCTCGGGGCCCTTTAATCTCGCGCCAACCCACAAGTTTGGAGACCCTTAGCCCTTTTCCCCTTCTTTCTTTGTAACCAAATTGCCTTAAGGCGGGTGCAAACTCAAGATCCCCAGGTGCGGGAACCTCCTCGACATCGGTGTAGAATGGAGGGCGTCATCGACTTCTTAAGAATTCCGGGTTAAAATCCTTTGGTCATGGAGGAAACATAACCATTCCTTTGTTAACGCTTCCGGGCTACAAGGAATGTTGCAACATTCCCTTTGTTATAATACCATATCTTTGCTAAGGAAAATTTTGAAATTAAGGAAAAAAAACTTTATTTTGCCTCTAGGGCATTTTCCTTCCCATTGCTGTAATTATTAGATTCATGTAAGATTTTAACCCCATGTGGTTGGTGTTGAATGCTGGAAACAAATGTGGAATGCCGCAAAACAATTCCAATGTATGGCATTTAGTTCCCAGGAAACAAATCCTGAATTGGGTTTTAAGGCTTGCCTGTGGTTGCGAATGGAATTCAAGAATTGGCCAAAATTGTAGAAGATTTTCAGGAAACCGGCCATGTATACATAGATGGATCCAAGAACCCCATTGCTTGGAAAAATGCTAACCAAAGAAAT
>JAHHZJ010004814.1:0-18392 GCA_021437245.1 Aegilops speltoides | reverse complement strand
ACCACATCCACATCCTTACTACATCCAATGGTTCAACAACAGCGCAAGGTTAAGGTAACACGACTGCTCGTGTGCATTTTAGTATCTCTACATATGCTGATTATGTTGATTGTGATGTGGTACCTATGCAAGCATGTTCCTTATTACTTGGTAGACCATGGCAATTTCATAAAATTTGTGTACACCATGGTAGAAACAATCAGATACTCTTGTTCATAAGGAAAAATATTACTTTGCTTCCTATGACTCCAGATTCTATTTTGAAAGATGATATTAATAGAGCTAGTAAAGCAAAACAGAGAAGAATAAGAGCGAAAATCAGATTGTGGCAAAAGAATTTGAGCAACAAATGAAGCCTAATAATAAACCATCTAGTGTTGCTTCAAATAAAATTGAAAAGTGCATGTTTATTTGCCACCAAATCTGATATTGATGAGCTAGATTTCAGCAAATCTGTTTGTTATGCTTTTGTGTGCAAAGAGGCATTATTTTCATTCGAGGACGTGTTTTCCTCTTTGCCTCCTGCTGTCACTAACATTTTGCAGAGTTCGCCATGTCTTTCCACAAGACGTGCCACCGGATTACCGCCTATTCGAGGGATTGAGCATCGATTGACTTAATTCCGGTGCTTCACCGCCAAACCGTGCGCCATACCGCACCAATCCGAGGAGACGAAGGAGATTATGCGTCAAGTACAAGAGCTGCTCGACAAAGGTTATATACGCGAATCCCTTAGTCCTTGTGCTGTTCCTATTATTCTAGTGTCGAAAAGGATGGTACATCATGTATGTGTGTTGATTGTAGAGGCATTAATAATATTACTATTCGTTATCGCCATCCTATTCCTAGGCTAGATGATATGCTTGATGAATTGAGTGGCTCTATAATATTCTCCAAAGTTGATTTATGAGTGGATACCATCAAATTCGTATGAAATTGGGGGATGAATGGAAAACAGCATTTAAAACTAAGTTTGGATTATATGAGTGGTTAGTCATGCCTTTTAGGTTAACTAATGCACCTAGTACTTTCATGAGATTAATGAACGAAGTTTTACGTGCTTTCATTGGACGATTTGTGGTAGTCTATTTTGAAGATATACTGATTTATAGCAGATCTTTGGAGGAACATTTGGAACATTTACGTGCTGTTTTTATTGCTCTACGTGATGCACGTTTGTTTGGTAACCTTGTGAAGTGCACCTTTTGCACCGACCAAGTATCTTTTCTTGGCTATGTTGTTACTCCACAGGGAATTGAAGTTGATAAAGCCAAGATTGAAGCTATTGAGAGTTGGCCGCAGCCCAAAACGGTCACACAAGTGAGGAGTTTCCTTGGCCTCGCTGGTTTCTATAGGCGTTTTGTGAGAGATTTCAGCACCATTGCTACACCTCTCAACGAGCTTACAAAGAAGGATGTGCCTTTTGTTTGGGGTACCGCACAGGAAGAAGCCTTCACGGTATTGAAAGATAAGATGACACATGCTCCTTTACTCCAACTTCCTGATTTTAATAAGACTTTTGAGCTTGAATGTGATGCTAGCGGAATTGGATTGGAGGTGTGTTATTACAAGATGGCAAACCTGTTGCATACTTTTCTGAAAAATTGAGTGGGCCTAGTTTGAACTATTCTACTTATGATAAAGAATTATATGCTCTTGTTCGGACTTTAGAGACATGGCAACATTATTTATGGCCCAAAGAATTTGTTATACATTCTGATCATGAATCTTTGAAACATATTAAAAGTCAAGCTAAACTGAATCGTAGACATGCTAAATGGGTTGAATTCATTGAGACTTTCCCTTATGTCATTAAACACAAGAAGGGTAAAGAAAATGTTATTGCTGATGCATTGTCTCGTCATTATACTATACTTTCACAACTTGACTTTAGAATATTTGGTTTGGAGACCATCAAAGATCAATATGTGCATGATGCTGATTTTAAAGATGTATTGCAGAATTGTAAAGAAGGTAGAACATGGAACAAGTTCATCATTAATGATGGATTTGTGTTTCGCTCTAACAAGCTATGCATTCCAGCTAGCTCCGCTTCGCCTTTTGTTGTTGCAGGAGGCGATGGAGGAGGACTAATGGGACACTTTGGCGTGAAGAAGACGGAGGACGATTTGCTACACATTTCTTTTGGCTAAAGATGCGACGGATGTTGAGCGCTTTATTGTTCACTGCACTACATGTCAAAAAGCTAAGTCACGACTCAATCCTCATGGTTTATATATGCCTTTGCTCGCGCTCTAGTGTTCCTTGGGAGGATATATCTATGGACTTTGTTTTAGGTTTACCTCGAACAAAGAAGGGAGGATAGCATATTTGTTGTCGTGGATAGATTCTCAAAATGGCACACTTTATACCATGTCATAAAAGCGATGATGTCATTAATGTTGCTTTTGTTCTTTCGTGAAATTATTCGCTTGCATGGTGTGCCAAATACTATTGTTTCAGATCGTGATACTAAATTTCTTAGTCACTTTTGGAGATGTTTATGGGCTAAGTTGGGGACTAAACTGCTTTTAGTACTACTTGTCACCCCAAACCGATGGATAAACCAAGTAGTCAATAGAACATTGTCTACTATGCTTAGGGCTGTTCTAAAAATAATAAGAAAATGTGGGAGGAATGCTTGCCTCATATTGAATTTGCTTATAATCGCTCATTGCATTCTACTACTAAGATGTGCCCTTTGAAGTTGTGTATGGTTTCCTACCTCGTGCACCTATTGATTTGTTGCTTCTTCCATCTTCGGAGAAGGTTAATTTTGATGCTAAAGAACGTGCTGAATTGATTTTAAAAATGCATGAGTTAACTAAGGAAAACATTGAGCGATGAATGCTAAATATAAACTTGCCGGAGATAAGGGTAGAAAACATGTTGTGTTTGCACCGAGATCTTGTTTGGTTACATTTATGTAAGGATAGATTTCCGATTTGCGCAAATCAAAGCTAATGCCACGTGCTGCTGGTCCCTTTAAGGTGTTGGAGAAACTAAATGATAATGCATATAAACTTGAGCTGCTCGCAGATTTTGGGGTTAGTCCCACTTTTAACATTGCAGATTTGAAGCCATATTTGGGTGAGGAAGATGAACTTCCGTCGAGGACTACTTCATTTCAAGAAGGGAGGATGATGAGGACATCAATACCATTGTTACACCCACAGCCCCGCCGCTATACATACCGGACCAATTACTAGAGCTCACAGACGCCAACTAAATTACTGTGTACTTTCGCTTTCTTGGTAATGATTCTAATGTTCATGAGAATATGATGCTGCCTAAATTGGATACATTTGTTTTGCTTACAAATGAAGGGCCTAGCTTGGAGAAGGATGAACATTGGAGCAAGAACAAGCATGGAGATGATGGCATGCTAAGGGGAACAAGAAAAGAGTTACAAGTGATGATTTCAGACTTTGAAGCCACCATAATGAGTACATGAAGCCTTGGACGAAATATATAAGATGCCACTTCATAAATTTCGTCCAGAGGCTATTCTAGGTGTTATGTTATTTTATTATTGGGCCAGCCCATGTAATTTCGAAATACATAAGTATAGGCTATTTTAGAGTCTCAGATGTGGGGAAACAAGAGATAGGGTTAGTTTCGACCCTCCACCAAGGGCCACGAAATTCACCCCTCTTCCTCCATATATACAGCCCTTAGGGCACCGCTTAGACTTTGGGTTTTGTTTAGATTAAAAGTTCGCCATAGCTGCAACTTCGCAGCATTTCGCTTGTGTTCAACGACTGCATAAAGGCGCCACGTAACCCCACCTTGATCAATAAAGCTTTCATCTTATATTCACAACATCCAGATTGCAATCTCAGCTTGCTTGTTCTTCGCTTGCTCACAGGAAATGCACTCGTGGTCAGGTTGATCGTGTTCGCCAGAGTCAATAACCTCTCGGAGTTGGTTTAGCGATTGCATATATGCGCGACGCCCTCGCTGCACGCCGTAGTCGGATCGTCAAAGTCGACTTCCACCAAAGCGAAATCCACCATCTCATCGAAAGACGGGACACCTTTGCCTCTATCATATCTACCCTCAAATGGTGGAATATTCAATTTCGGTTTAGGAAGATGGTCATGATCTCGTACCTAAGGGGGAGCCCTACCATTTCCATTATTTGCATGTGGACGACCTGGTGGTTGTGGAGCTGGTGGTTGCACGTAGTTCTGATTTTGATCAACCTCATCCTCGTAATCTCCCGCATAATCATCCTCCGCATCAGCAGCAGGAGCCACGTATATCAACAGGAGCACTAACAGTTTGGCCAGGTTGAAGAAGGACACGGCTCGCTCGACGGAGGGTTGTTTAGCGACGTGGAGGTAGTTGTTGTTGTTGTTGTTGTTGCTGCAGAGGTGCGGCAGGTGCAGCCGGTGCTGGAAGACGCACAAGCAGTTCATTAAATCTGTTATCGAGATTTGTTTCAACGCCTTCTCAATGCCAAGGATCTTCCATGGCCTCTTCAAAATTGTTCAGACATCTTGCACTGCTCACCATCATTTGCTGAAACTTATCATGAAGCTCCTTATTCGTTAAGTTCTCCCACCAATCTCGCTTGGCTTGTGATCCCGCCATGGTTAGCAGCAATAGAAACACACAAGAATATGATCCTACAGACTAATAACAAGTGGTGGTGGTGGGTGTCACAACCGTCAAGCAAAACTCAAATTCTTACCAGCCTACCCAAAGAAGAAAGCGGTGATTGGCAACCGCAGAAGTCAAAAACTATTAAAGCTTGATAGAGCGATTACTGTGGAGAGTCAAGCGCATCGACATAGATGTATGTGGAGATGGGAAGGCTTATAAAGTCGTAGCAAAAAGGTCAAGAATAATCAGTTCAGAGATGCAAAGTTGAATAAACGCCAACGACGGTATTCAGGTTGGTCCTAGGCTAGACCGTATAGAGACGCGAGCCTAGAACACTAACAAAATCACGGCGCGACACGTAAACAAGGGAGGAGCACACTGATTTTTTTTCTTTTTTTTGCACATTTTTCCTCTTCTTTTTTTTGTTCGCAATAATTTTTTTTCAAAAGTTCACAAATGGTCTAAAACCGCCCAGCCGTAAGTTTCTAGACTTTTTTGCACTTTTTTAAACCGAACTATTTTTCTTGTATGGGTGGCATCGTTGTTGGGAAGTCCGACTTGGTCATGACTCGAGTATGGCGTGATCTCGAAATCAAATCAAACCAACAAATACCGGACTCGGACCGGTGGCGGAGATGAATCTGTGGAAACTCGACTTGTGGCGGATATATGTAGGGCGGTGGAACATGATCGTGGCGGATCACCGATGGAGGTGGACTCGATTATAGTGATGGCGTGAATATGTGGTATATGGTAGCGGTGATGACGATGGTGGTATATGGCAGCGGTGATGACGATGGTGGTATATGGCAGCAGTGATGACGATGGTGGTATATGGCAGCAGTGATGGATGCGGCGGCGGCATGACAACTTGTGAACAGAACTCAAAACTCTATAAGACTAGACGCTAAGACCGGCAACTTGACGCGACGATGCAACCGCAAATTCAACAAAGCAAAATACTGAAAAGACTACAAAAAGGCTCAGACTGGTTCAGACAGGATGAACTAACCCTAATTATTTTTGTTCGCTTTTTCATGGACTATAGGTATGAAGAATGACTCGATCTAATCTACTTAAAACTCAAAATCTCACCAAGCAACCACCACTTGATAGAGGCAAAGGTGTCCCGCCTTCGATGAGATGGTGGCTATCGCTTTGGAGGAAGTCGACTTTGACGATCCGACTACGAGCAGCGAGGACGCCGCGCCTTAGCAATCGCTAAACCAACTCCGAGAGGTTATTGACCACGCCAGAGCACGATCAACCTGACCACGAAGGTCTGTTTCCTGCAGGCAAATGAAGAACAAGTGTTGTAGGGTCAAACCCTAGGAAAGATCTTTTCACACTTGGAGGGGGAAAGGAGGAAAACACTCAAGAACACCAAGAACAAAACTCTCAAACAAACCCAAATATCACATCCACTAGAGTAGCACACATGAGATCCACAAGATTACAAGATCAATACAAGGAGAGTAGCACTAGGTAAATTCTTCCCACTAGGTGAGGTCTTGATGATCTTCTCCAAGAGGAGGCCTTGATAATCCAATGGATTCTTCCCCAGGTGGGGGCTTGATCTCCTAAGAGCAGGGGATACAAGGAGCAAAGGCTCACAATGCTTAGTCTAATCTTTGCTAAATCTACAAATGACCTAGGAGGTGTCCTTATATAGTCTAGGGGCAAAACAAGGCAAGAAGAGAGGGGTACAAGGCCAAAAAGGCCATCAACGTGCGGCTGAACGAAGGGGGCCGGGCACCCGGGCAACTTGGGCGGCACCGGACTACTCAGGCCCGGGTCGGCATGTGGTCGGGCACCCGGGGCCAAGTCCCGGCACCCGGGTGGCGCTGAGACGGCCGGCGGGGTAGCCGGGCACCCGAGGGCCTAAGTCCCGCACCTGGGTGGCGCTGGAGATGGCCGGGTGGAGCGGCCGGGCACCAGGCGCCTCAAGCCCGGGCACCCGGGGCAGAGCCCAGTGGCTGGGGCAGAGGGGGCTGGGCACTCGGGGGCACGGCAGTAGGTGGCCAGGGGCCCGGGCACCCGGGGGCTGCATGTGTTGGGCACCCGGGGCGTCCAGGGGGTTTGCCCCTTCTCCTCCTTCTTCATCCTTCTCGTTCTCTCCTTCCTTCTCTTCCTTCCCTTGCTTCGAGGGCACTTGAGTCTCCGTCCTCTCCTTCTCACCATCGTCTTCTTGGTACCTAAGCATGCACAATGTTTCCGGCGATGGTAGAATCCAATTTAATGTGAAACCGAGCAAAACTCAAGAGGAGAGAGTCAACCTCGCTCTCGATGATGCGTGTGCACGTGCTCGTGTCATTGGTCCATTTGGAGCTTGCGGTGGTGATGGAGTGTCGGTGCGAGTAGTCGAGGGATGCTCCGCATCATCTCCCCTTGGGAGAGATCCGCCCACGGATCATGCTCTTCATCACCAAGGTACTTGTCCAAGTATTTGACGTTGAAGATGTCGCTAACGCTAGAAGTTGTCGCGGGATGTCGACCTTGTAGGCGTATCGCTTGTAGTGTGCGATCACCTTGAATGGTCCATCGGCTCTGGAAGTAGCTTGACTTATGCCCTTGGGGAAGCGGTCTTTATGAGATGTATCCATACTTGATCACCCGGTTGGAAAACCATAGGAGACTTGTTGAGGTTGAGCTTGAAGCGAGTCGTTGTACTTGGCGCCGATCATGGAACGTGTTTCTTCATGCATCTTCTTGAGGTAGGCAGCTCTTGCACTTGCGCCCATTTTTGCTCGTTTGAAGCGGTAGAGGAAGGATGTCCAATGGCGATAAAGGGTTGAAATCGTGAGACGACCTCAAGGGGACTTGCCGTTGTAGAGTGTCTTGCACGATTGTAGGCGCATTTCGGCGATGGGTAGGCACTCCTCCCACTCCTTGATGTTCTTCTTGATCAACACACGAGGAGAGTCGCAAGCGTCCGGTTGGTGACTTCCGCTTGTCCATCAGCTTGAGGATGATATGCCGTGGAGAATAGTAGCTTGATCCCGAGCTTGGCGATAGTGTCTTCCAAAAGTAGCTTAAGAACTTGACGCCTCGCCCGGCTACAATTGTCTTTGGCACGCCGCACCCTCCAGATTTCCATGACCGTTGTCGATGAGTTGTTGTACTTGCCGCTGAATCTCCTTTGTCTCTTCGGGTTGACGCGTAGGGAGCCTTGTTTGGAAGAGGAGCGGCGGGGAAGAGGTCGATTCGATGCTCAATGCTTCGAAGAGGAGGGAGACCCGGAGGTAGCTCATCGGGGAAAACATCTTGAAATTCCTGCAAAAGAGATTGAAACACCAAAGGTAGCTCGTGAGCGGTGTTACTTTTTGGTTCTCCATCCTTGCCCACAAGGACAAAGTGCATCACACTCGATGGGTTCTCACACACTTCTCTCATCTCACTTTTTGTGGCAAATAGTATGAGGTTTTTCTCTCTAGGCGAAGAGGCGCTCAAGTTTGGCTTGTGGCTCTCACTCACGGTTGGGTGGCTCACTTTCTCACTCTTCTCTCCATGATGGGTGGCTTGCTTGTCGGCTATCACTTGACTAGGAGACATAGGTCGTAGCACATATTCCTTCCCTTTCATCTTGAAGCTATAGTGATTGGTACGCCCATTGTGGATAACACCATGGTAGAATTGCCATGGTCGACCAAGAAGGAGGTGGCAAACGGTCATTGGGACCACATCACACTCCAAAGTGTCCTCATATGCACCAATTTGGAAGGAGACTTGGACCGTATGCTCAACTCGGATAGTGTTGGAGTCACTTAGCCATTGAACCTTGTAAGGGTGCGGATGCTTCCTCTTGACCAAGTGAAGCTTGGAGCATAGTTCTTCACTTGCCAAATTGTGGCAACTACCTCCATCGATGATGACCTTGACGGACCTTCCGTTGATGCAGGCCTTGGTGTGGAAGATGTGGCACCGTTGGTCTTCTTCTTGGTGGTGTTGAAGCATCAAGACCTTGGAGACCACGAGAGATGGACTTGAATCATTGTCACAAAAGACTTGGCCATCTTCATCTTCGTTCACGTGCCGTGCATGGCCACGTGCTCTATGGCTTGCATTTCTTCTTCACTCATTGAGTCATATGTGCCGTCATCGTTGGAGATCATTGTTCGCTTGTTGGTGCATTGGAAGGACTTGTGGCCTCGGCCGCCACATGTGAAGCACTTGATTGAACTTGTCTTGACGGGATCATCGGGAGGCGCTGAAGGTGAAGGAGTCTTTGATTTGTAGGTGCTTGTCGGAGGGAGAGTCGAGGAAGGTGCCACTTGCTTGGGACTTGACTTGTCGCCGGTACTTGGTGATACCCGAGTTGATGTAGGAGGTGCCGAAGTCGCAGGAGCTTGAGAGTAGGAGCCGTAGGTCTTGGACGAGTACTTGGCGTATTTGAAGTCATCTTGCACTTGTCGCCGCCTTGGTCACTTGATGAACTAGCTCAAGAAGGTTGGAGTATGGTTGGAAGTCGGCGATCCGCTTGATTGGGTGGTTGAGGCCGTTCAAGAAGCGTGCCATTGTTTGCTCGTCATCTTCCTTGACACTGGCTCATATCATGGCAATCCCCATTTCTTGGTAGTATTCTGCCACTGTCTTGGTGCCTTGCTTGAGGAGTTGCAACTTCTTGAAAAGATCTCGAGTGTAGTGAGTAGGCACAAAGCGGTCTCTCATGACTTCCTTCATCGCTTCCCTAGTTGTGATTGGTGGTTCACCTCTTGTATGTCGTCGCTCCATCACTTGTTCCCACCAAATGAGGACGTAGTCTTGGAATTCGAGGGAGGCCATGGCTATCTTCTTTTCTTCATCGTAGTTGTGGAGGCAAAAAATCTTGTCCACCTTCAATGCCCAAGAGAGATATTCTTCGGGATCATTGCTTCCGGAGAACTTTGGCATGGTGAGCTTGAGCTTGACGTAGCAGAGTTCTTCATCTGTTTGTGATATCGCTCTTGCCTTGAAAGTCCTCAAATGCTCGCTCTCATGACGCCGCTCTTGGCGTGGAGGAGGGTCTTGAAGAACTCGTTCCACTTGGTGTCGCTCTTGTCTTGGAGGAGGGCGAGGAATGTGCGCTTGGTTGCGCCTTTCTTGTTGTTCTTCGCGTCGGGTGGCTTCTTCTTGTATTTCGCGTCAAGAGCTTCCTCTTGTTCTCGTGACTTGGCGGTTATGGACTTCAACGGCTCTAGTGGCCTCGCGAGAGCTTGTTGTGCTTCAAGTGCTTGAGCTTCACGGCCGAGGGCTTGTGCTTCACGCTGTTTTGTGCTTATCGGCGCATCACCGCCTTGAGGGGCTTGAGGTGGTACTTGAGGAGGTATTTTGATGCCGAGCATCCTCGCTCATCCCCATGGACGATCTACATCTCCTCAACACCACTTGGACCCATGACAAGAGCTAGAGCAAAGGCTATCGAAGATAAGGTGAACTCGCCCCTTTCCGAGCTTCCTCTCTCTACTCATGAGACTTGGCTACTTCCTCATATGGACACTCAGTGTGATCAGTACTTGGAGGAGAGCCACGGGACAGCTACACCCAATGGCCAAGCTGGCAAGGACGCCAAGCATGGACATCAAGAAGAAAGGCCGTTTGTGAAGCTACAGGCACCGGACGACCGGCCGGTCCCGGACGTCCGAGCCCTGGGAGATGCTACAGCGAGAGAAGGAAGATTGGACAAAGCTATAGGCCACGGACGACTGGTCCTTCCCGGACGTCCGGCGACTCCCAGGGCCATGGACGACCGACGCCCTCCGGATGTCCGACAACTGGAGACCCGAAAGGAAATTAACGGAAGACCGAAGCCACCGGACGACCGGCCGACCGGGACCAGAGCCGAATTTACGGAAGTCCGACAGCCCCGGAAGTCCGGACCGTTCCGAAGCCTAGGACGTCCGACACGTGAGTGCTGATTTCGTGTTGGGCCGCAGCCCATGTACCTCTTCGCCCCCTAGACTATATATACTCTTTCGTCCCCACCTTCTGTGGTAGCATTGATTAGCTCATATTTGTGTGAGAGTTTTGCTCATCCATTTGGATACTTCTCCTCGGAGTTCACGACCTCTTCGGAGAAGATCCCCCAAGCGGATTCAAGACCCCTTTCTAGGGAAGACCATCAAGACCTCCTCACGGAGAAGAACGGTTCCTTTTTTTCCTTACCTTTGTTGATTGTGGATCATGTGTTACTCTTTGTGTTCGGTGATCTAGCACTTGTGTGATTGATTCCTTGTCGGTTTAGTGATTTTCTCTCGTTTTCCCCGTGTTTTCCCTTGTGCTTCCGCTGTTCTTCGTGATTCCCGTGAGGATCCACTCCAAACGTGAAAGATCGCCACCATAGGGTTCCGCCTACATCATCTTGGTATCATGAGCCACGTTGATCATGTTTTTGGAGCCCCTACCCGTGTTTTCTAGCTTGATTTTGTTGTTTTCGCCCTAAACCGAAAATCCCCACCAAAAATAGCCCCAAATTTTTTGTGATTTGTTGGTGAGTTGAGATTTTGTTGGATTTGGTTCATGGATTTGAGTTGCTACGTGGATCTAGCTTTCCCACCCTCCCCACCCTTTTCCATCCACCAATCCGCCGATTTCGACCTCACCATCTCCATCCACCCCGAATCGCTGCAGTTCATCCTGCGTCTTAATTTCGCCAGCACGGGACGAATCGAATCACCAGTAAAACCGGACGTCCGTCAAACTCTGACGAAACAGAAATGTTCAGTTCGGCCACCACCACATCCCCACCTTCCACCACATCTTCCAAACACAAATACACAACCATCCTCCCCAATACATCCGATGATGATGTTAACACATTTTGGTCCTTGAGATTTTGAGTTGTGGCTCCCGTGTCCTATTGTGTTTCGGCTATTTAGATATGGTTCGACTTCATCATCACCACGGCTCATCTTCGCAAGGGTCTCATCATCGCCAAGGACGGTAACTTCGACGACATCTTTGTCATACCTTGCAATTGCATTGATACCCCACATGGCCTTACTTTTGCGTAGCTTACCCATCGAGACTAGGCATTGAGTATTGCCGGCAACGTGACTTGTGCACATTAGTGATCATACTCCATATCATACATACCATACCATCGTGGTGCATATCTTAGCATCAACTTCTGTGTCACAAAGTTGTCATCGCATACACAATTACTATTTTGGTTCGTGAATGATAGAGGCAAAGGTGTCCCGTCTTTCGATGAGATGGTGGATTTCGCTTTGGTGGAGGTCGACTTTGACGATCCGACTACGAAGGCGAGGACGCCGCTACTTAGCAATCGCTAAACCAACTCCGAGAGGTTATTGACCACGCCGAGCACGATCAACCTGACCACGAGGGTCTATTTCATGAGCAAACGAAGAACAAGCAAGAAACTGAGATTGCAATCTGGATATTGCGAATATAAGATGAAAGCTTTATTGATCAAGGTGGGGTTCTGTGGACGCCTTTGTCCGGTCGTGGAACACAAACGAAGTACGCGAAGTTGCAGCTATGGCGAACTTTTAATCTAAACAAAACCCAAGTCTAAACGGTGCCCTAAGGGCTGTATATATGGAGGAAGAGGGGGTGAATTTCGTGGCCCTTGGTGGAGGGGTCCGAAACTAACCCTATCTCTTGTTTCCCCACACATACGGACTCTAAAAATAGCCTATACTAATGTATTTCGAAATTACATGGGCCTGGCCCAATAATAAGGTGACGCAGCACCTAGAATAGCCTCTGGACGAACTTTATGAAGTGGCATCTTGTATATTTCGTCCAAGGCTTCATGCACTCATTATGGTGGCTTCAAAGTCCTGAAATCATCACTTGTAACTCCATTCTTGTCCTCTTATGCATGCCATCATCTCCATGCTTGTTCTTGCTCCAATGTTCATCCTTCTCCAAGCTAGGCCCTTCATTTGTAAGCAAAACAAATGTATCCAATTTAGGCAGATCATATTCTCATGAACATTAGAATCATTACCAAGAAACAAAAGTACCTGTAATTTAGTTGGCGTCTTGAGCTCTAGTAATTGGTCCCAGATGTATAACAGCAGGGGCTATGGGTGTAACAATGTTATTGATGTCCTCATCATCCTCCCTTCTTGAAATGAAGTCGCCCTCGACGGAAGTTCATCTTCCTCACCCAAATATGGCTTCAAATCTGCAATGTTAAAAGTGGACTAACCCCAAAATCTGCAGCAGCTCAAGTTTATATGCATTATCATTTATTTTCTCCAACACCTTAAAGGGACCAGCAGACGTGGCATTAGCTTTGATTTATGCAAATCAGAAATCTATCCTTACGCAAATGTAACCAAACAAGATCTCCAGTGCAAATACAACATGTTTTCTACCCTTATCTCCAAAGAAGTTTATATTTAGCATTCATACGCTCAATGTTTTCCTTAGTTAACTCATGCATTTTAAAATCAATTCAGCACGCTTCTTTAGCATCAAAATTAACCTTCTCCAAGATGGAAGAGGCAACAAATCAATAGGTGCACGAGGTAGGAAACCATACACAACTTCAAAAGGGCACATCTTAGTAGTAGAATGCAATGAACGATTATAAGCAAATTCAATATGAGGCAAGCATTCCTCCCACATTTTCTTATTTTTCTTTAGAACAGCCCTAAGCATAGTAGACAATGTTCTATTGACTACTTCAGTTTGTCCATCAGGTTTGGGGTGACAAGTAGTACTAAAAGCAGTTTAGTCCCCAACTTAGCCCATAAACATCTCCAAAAGTGGCTAAGAAATTTAGTATCACAATCTGAAACAATAGTATTTGGCACACCATGCAAGCGAATAATTTCACGAAAGAACAAATCAGCAACATTGACAAAGATCATCGCTTTTATGACATGGTATAAAGTGTGCCATTTTCGAGAATCTATCCACGACAACAAATATGTTATCCTCCCTTCTTTGTTCTAGGTAAACCTAAAACAAAGTCCATAGATATATCCTCCCAAGGAACACTAGGTACAGCAAAGGCATATATAAACCATGAGGATTGAGTCGTGACTTAGCTTTTTGACATGTAGTGCAATGAGCAATAAAACGCTCAACATCCCGCCTCATCTTTGGCCAAAAGAAATGTGTAGCAAGTACGCCCTCCGCCTTCTTCACGCCAAAGTGTCCCATTAGTCCTCCTCCATGCGCCTCCGCAACAACAAAAGACGAACGGAGCTAGCTGGAATGCATAGCTTGTTAGCACGAACACAAATCCATTATTAACGACAAACTTGTTCCATGTTCTTCCTTCTTTACAATTCTGCAATACATCTTTAAAATCAGCATCATGCACATATTGATCTTTGATGGTCTCCAAACCAAATATTTTGAAGTCAAGTTGTGAAAGCATAGTATAGCGATTTAGACAATGCATCGGCAATAACATTTTCTTTACCCTTCTTGTGTTTAATGACATAAGGGAAAGTCTCAATGAATTCAACCCATTTAGCATGTCTACGATTCAGTTTAGCTTGACTTTTAATATGTTTCAAAGATTCATGATCGTAATGTATAACAAATTCTTTGGGCCATAAATAATGTTGCCATGTTTCTAAAGTCCTAACAAGAGCATATAATTCTTTATCATAAGTAGAATAATTCAGACTAGGCCCACTCAATTTTTCGTAAAAGTATGCAACAGGTTTGCCATCTTGTAATAACACACCTCCTAATCCAATTCCACTAGCATCACATTCAAGCTCAAAAGTCTTATTAAAATCGTGAAGTTGGAGTAAAGGAGCATGTGTCAACTTATCTTTCAACACCGTGAAGGCTTCTTCCCTGCGGTACCCCAAACAAAAGGCACATCCTTCTTTGTAAGCTCATTGAGAGGTGCAGCAATGGTGCTGAAATCTCTCACAAAACGCCTATAGAAACCAGCGAGGCCAAGGAAACTCCTCACTTGTGTGACTGCTTTGGGCTGCAGCCAACTCTCAATAGCTTCAATCTTGGCTTTATCAACTTCAATTCCTCGTGGAGTAACAACATAGCCAAGAAAAGATACTCGGTCGGTGCAAAAGGTGCACTTCCCAAGGTTACCAAACAAACGCATCACGAGAGCATTAAAAACAGCACGAAATGTTCCAAATGTTCTTCCAAAGATTTGCTATAAATCAAGATATCATCAAAATAGACTACCACAAATCGTCCAATGAAAGCACGAAACTTCGCTCATTAATCTCATGAAAGTACTAGGTGCATTAGTTAACCCAAAAGGCATGACTAACCACTCATATAATCCAAACTTAGTTTTAAATGCTGTTTTCCATTCATCTCCCAATTTCATACGAATTTGATGGTATCCACTACGCAAATCAACTTTGGAGAATATTGTAGAGCCACTCAATTCATCAAGCATATCATCTAGCCTAGGAATAGGGTGACGATAACGAATAGTAATATTATTGATGCCTCTACAATCAACACACATACGTGACGTACCATCCTTTTTCGCACTAGAATAATAGGAACAGCACAAGGACTAAGGGATTCGCGATATAACCTTTGTCGAGCAGCTCTCGTGATTTGACGATAATCTCCTTCGCCTCCTCCGGATTGGTACGGTATGGTGCACGGTTGGTAATGATGCACCGAATTAAGTCAATTTGATGCTCAATCCTCGAATAGGTGGTAATCCCGTGGCACGCCTTGTGGAAAGACGCCAACTCCCCGCAAAATGTTAGTGACAGAGGGGCAAAGAGGAAGGCACGCCCTCGAATGAAAATAATGCCTCTTTGCACACAAAAGCATAGCAAATAGATTTGCTAAAATCTAGCTCATCAATATCGATTTGGTGGCAAGTAAACATGCACTTTTCAATTTAATTTCGTAAGCAACAGAGATGGTTTATTATTAGGCTTCATGTGTTGCTCAAATTCTTTTGCCACAATCTGATTTTCACTCTTATTTTTCTCCTGTTTTGCTTTATTAGCTCTATTAATATCATCTTTCAAAATGGACTCAGGAGTCATAGGAAGCAAAGTAATATTTTTATCCTTATGAACAAGAGTATACGATTGTTTCTACCATGGTGTACAGAATTTTATCAAATTGCCATGGTCTACCAAGTAACAAGGAACATGCTTGCATAGGTACCACATCACAATCAACATAATCAGCATATGTAGAGATACTAAAATGCACACTAACAAGACGTGTTACCTTAACCTTGCCCCTGTTGTTGAACCATTGGATGTAGTAAGGATGTGGATGTGGTCTTGTGGTGAGAGATAGCTTCTCCACCATCTCCATGCTAGCCAAGTTGTTGCAGCTCCCTCCATCTATGATGACGCTAATAGAACGCTCCTTCACAACTCCCTTTGTATGGAACAAATTATGCCTCTGATTTTGCTCACTTGTGTAACTCGCACACTCAAAACACGCTGAGCAACTAAACATTCATACCTGTCAAGATCTTCAAGAGCCATGTATTGTGTCTCATGATCGTAATCATCTCCACCGTGTTCCTCATGTGTAATAAGAGCCAAAGTCTCCTCATCATAGTCACTAGCGGACTCATACCCACCATCCTCGTGAGCAATCATCACACGCTGAGATTTGCATTCTCTCGCAAAATGTCCTCTTCCCTTACAACGCATTTACAAATAATATCACTTGTGTGCCCTGTTGACGCCATAGAAGAAGAAGAGCTCAGGCAGGCCCGGCAGTGTGCTCTTGGCGATAGTGGTGGTTGTGTCTTTCTTGTATCACGGTTGGAGGTGGCACCTGAAGGAGGTGATGGTGCAAAGGAAGTAGATGATGCACGTGGTGTCCATGATGAAGGTCGACCTGCAGAAAAGTTAGTGCGCCCAATGCCTCGCCGATCCTCAAGACTTCACGCTCAGCTTTACAAGCAAGATGGAATAAACGAGTGATATTATTATAATCCTTATAGTCTAGAATGGTCTGAATCTCTATTTAATCCACCCAAAAACGTGCAAGCATAGCTTCATTCTCCTCAACAATACCACATCTAATCAAGCCGCTTTGTAATTCCCGATAATATTCTTCTACAGAATTTTTCCTTGTCTTAAGCGCTGCAATTTTTGAAGTAATTCACGTTGATAATATGGTGGAACCCAACGAGTACGCATAGCAGTTTTCAAAGCAGCCCAAGTAGCTGGAACAGGATATAATCTACAATGTTCGCACCACCAAACACATGCAAAGCTAGTGAAAGCACAAACAAGCAGCAGAACACGCCTCTCCTCGTGATATTGTAAACATGTAAATCGTTGTTCAGTTTCTAACTCCCAAGTAAGATATATATCGTGAACATATCTACCCTCAAATGGTGGAATATTCAATTTCAGTTTAGGGAGATGGTCATGATCTCGCACTGAGGGGAGCCCTAATATTGCCATTATTTGCATGTGGACGACCTGGTGGTTGTGGTGCTGGTGGTTGCACGTAGTTCGATGTTGATCAACCTCATCCTCATAATCGCCCACATACTCATCATCCTCCTCGGTACCACCAGCAGCAGAGAGAGGAGCCAAAGAAGCACCAACAGCAGTAGCAGCGGCACCAGAATTTTGTCCTCGCTCAATAGAACACGCCGAGCTCGGCCCATACCGATTCGGAAGGGGCGAGTTGTTGTCGCTGCAGAGGTGCGATAGGTGCAGCCGGCGGTGGTTGTGGAAAACGCGAGCAATTCATCAAACTTGCTATCAAGCTTTGTTTCAAACGCCTTCTCAATGCCATCTATCTTCTCCATGGCCTCGTCAAATCTGTTTACCACATCTTGCACCTGTCCAATCATCATTTGCTGAAACTTATCATGTAGCTGTTTGTTCGTTAGGTTCTCCCAATCAGTCTCATCGGCTTGTGATCCTACCATGGTTAGCAGCAAATAGAAACACACAAGAATATGATTCGACAAACTACTAAGAAGTGGTGGTGGTGTATCACAAACCCGTCAAGCAAATCTCAAATTCTTACCAGTTCTTACCCAAGAAAGGTGGTGATCGCAACCGCTGTAGTCAAAACTCTCAAAGCTTGGATATAGCGATTACAGGGAGAATCAAACGCACGACGAGATGTATGTGGAGCTGGGAAGGCTTATGATATGGTAGCAAAAATGTCAAGAATAATCAAATCAGAGATGCAAAGTTGAATAAACGCCAACGACGGTAGATCTTGTCTGGTCCTAGGCTAGACCGTGCTAGAGACGCGAGCCTAGAACACTAACAAAATCACGGCGCTGCACGTAAACAAGGGAGGAGCACACTCTGAATTTTTTTTTTTTTTTTTTTTTTTTTTTTTTTCCTCTTTTTTTTTTTTTTTGCTCAAGAACAAAATTTTTTTTCGAAAAGTCTACAAATGGTCTAAAACTGCCTAGCCAGAATTTTCCAGACTTAGTTTTTTTTTGAAACTGAACTATTTTTCTTCATGGATGGCTTGGAAGTTGGGGAGTCCTCTCGCTGTCACGACTCGGAGTATCGCGTGATCTGGAAATCGAGAACAATGCAACAATTATCGGACTCGGACTAGGACTGGTGGCGGAGATGAATCTGTGGAACTCGGATCGGTGGCGGAGATGAGTCCGTGGAACTCGGACCGTGTGGCGGAGATGAATCTGTGGAACTCGGACCGTGGCGGATATATGTTGCGTGGACTCGATGGGCGTGATGGCGGCGGATATGTGGTGGCGATATGGATTCGGATTGGCGGTGAATATGTGGTGGTGGTATATGGCAGCGGACGTGACAACCTCGTGAATGTAACTCAAACTCTAAAAGACTAGACACTAAGACCAGCAACTAGACACGACGATGCAACCGCAAATTCAACAA